>JAQFZI010001134.1:0-11097 GCA_034695605.1 Eupelops occultus
TTTTGTAAACAATGGCTATCGACTGAAAACATTAAAACCAGTCTTGAGGTCTTCTTATATCAATTGCAAGACTATCTTTATTCAAATGACAGATAAGATGAGGTGATTATAATCTTTATTGTTTTTATTGTCAAAACATTGTATTAAACAATAAATAAATAAAGAAAGTGTCGCCACAACTGTCGCCACAACTGTCGCCACAACTGTCGCCACCTCTGTCTTACTCTTACATTAAAAGTGTTCTCATGTTTTCACGCAATGCTTCAATTTTAAACTTTTGGTTCCGATTTAATTAAATTAAATTTTGAGACATTAATTGAGTTATAATTCATTTGAAAACAATTGACATTAATTGACAACTAAAGCAAGAAGTCTATTGATAGCGAAGATGCAAAACGACGACGTGAGTTGTCAACAATTGTTATCTTAATTAACATTTGATTATTTGATTTTAGGTGATATGGAGTGTATTGAACGGCACTTTTTGTTCTTATAAAGTCCAGTCGGTATCCAAACAAATAAATAATAATTTTCTAATAAATCTATTTTTCAATTTTTCAGAACTAAAACTCAAAACTTTTGTCGAAATGAATACAATGTTTCAGGACTTTGCAGTCGGACGGCCTGTCCGTTGGCTAATAGTAATTATGCGACAGTTCGGGAAGAAAAAGGAATTTGTTATTTATATGTAAAGACAATAGAGAGGGCGGCCTTTCCTTCAAAACTTTGGGAAAAAATAAAACTATCGAAAAACTATGAAAAAGCTTTGGAACAAATCGATAGTAATCTTCAGTATTGGCCAAAACATATGATCCATAGATGTAAACAAAGACTCACAAAAATAACACAATATTTGATTCGAATGAGACGTTTGGCTCTTAGACGACAGAAAAAGTTGGTTCCCTTACAGTCAAAAATTGAACGGAGAGAAAGGCGTCGCGAAATGAAAGCTCTTTTGGCCGCAAAACTTGATAACGCCATCGAAAAAGAACTTTTAGAACGACTAAAGAAAGGGACGTATGGAGACATTTATAACTTTCCTCAAACAGCCTTCGATAGAGCCCTTAAAGACGATGAAATGGAAAGCGATACCGAATCCGTTAAGAATAAAGAATTGGAAATCGAAGAGGAACTCGAAAGTGATGTCGAAACAGATAAACAAAATGTTGAATACGTGGCCGCAAATGATTTCGAAGAGAGTGACGAAAGTGATTTCGAAGACTATAACAATCGACAAATGGATTCGTCGAGCGATGAGTCCGATATCGGAACCGACAAAAAGAAGAAAACACATAAAAAGCCTCATAAAAGACAAAGGATTGAAATCGAATACGAGAAGGAATACGAAACGGCCGGTCCTTCGCGTATCAAACATTGATTTTTTAAAACAAATTAAATAAAAAAAATTTATTGAAAAACAAATTTGAATTTTGATTTAATACTGATTTTACACATTTAAGAGAAAATAAATTTATATATAAATTGATATTTTGAGCACAGATTTAGTTATTGTCTCGAAATTAGAGTTTATATAAAATAATTGAATATTCGATTGAAATGTAATAAAAGAGGCACTTAAGACACTTCAGACAAAATATGGTTCACAGAGAATAAGACATTCGAATAAATCCAAGAAATATAATATCGTTTGGAAATGTATTGCTATAGAGTTTGCAATTATTGTCTAATTATTTGGCAAACCATCGCTTTTCCTGCAAATTATTCTTTTCTTCAGAATTCAATTATTCATTGCTTAAAATTATTTAAAATTAGAAAAACTATTTGTTTATAATTTATATGTTATTTAAATATACTATTTATATATAGATATTCTCTAAATTATTGTTTGAGAGGAAGTCCTGAAAAGGGAATGTCACACAAATATTACCGAAAATTGACTCAATTATTGACATTCTTTTAAGAAGCCAAGTGTGCGGTCCTTTAAACAGATTCTGCGGGACTCTGGAATTCACTCAAGGCTTTGATGGGTGCAATGTTACGCTTTTGTGATCCGCGCCTCACTTTTGCCCTGACCTCTTCTGGCTTTTCTCGTCTAACGAGTGGTTTCTTTTCGGGGGCTTTCATTCTCCAGACAACAATCGGCGACTTTAAGATATAACATAAATGAATTAGAAATTGTTTATATAAGTGTTGAGACTTACAATTGGCTGCTGACCACCTCTCGGGTATTTAGTTGAAGCCACATATGAGGACTTAACGGTCAAAACAACTGCATTCATCAGATTTTTAGCGGCCTGAATGAGTGAAGTGGCGCTATCGAGCTGTCAGACAAACAATAAATTTTAATGAAATCAAATACAAATAAAAAGTAAATCATTATTACTCCCGAAACGATCAGATTTCCGGATATGTTCTGAACGTCTGCTTTCACTTTAGAAGTTATATTCAATTGATGGCAATAAAGAGTGATTCGCGCCAAATATGAAATCAAGTCGTTTTTAGTGGTAGATTCGGGACACTGTTCTGCAATTTGTCTAGCAAATTTATCCAGTTTTGTTCCGAACTCAGATATTTTCTTGGCTGCATTGATCACATCCATTGTTGTCTTGAGAGGACCCTTACCTCTGGTGAAGTCTGTCATTTCCATCATAACCATACACATCTCTTTAGCGATAACTATGATATCATTTCCAGTGTCGTCCCATTTGGCGACTTCGCGATCAAATTTATTCTTTTCGGTTCTGAAAACCTCGACCTGTTCTGCGATCTTTTCCTTTTCTTCTTCTGAGACAAAACGATAGGCATCTCTTGTATTACTGATTCCACTGATATCGGGATATTCATCAAAATCCGTGTGAATACTCGCTGTTTGGAAGTAATTTCATTTAAATAAAATCCTTAATAACTGTTTAAGACTTACATTTACTGCGCGTCTCATAAGTATTGTCTTCGTATTCAATCTCTGTCTCCGAATCCAGTTCTTCAACAGTTCTGTTGAGAAGGACTGCTCTTCTTATTTCTCTGACGCCATCGTAGACCAGACGGGAAGCATCGATAAACTCATTTTCATCAACTTCTTTGGGCGGATCACTGGTGAGAGCGTCGACGGCCACTTCGACTCTTGTGGCAAAGTTTGACATAACTTGATCTCTAAGACAGGCGACGGCCTCCAAAACACGTTCGGTATAATTTCCTGGCTCATAATTATCCATTTCAGCGGTCACAACATTACAAACTCGAGCAGATCGGCCACGAATAGCCCCGGCTGTCCTGTCAAGACTATCAGCGTCTCCTTCCTGTAGGGCTAACACACATTTGTTCACATCTTCTAAGATATGGTTTTCAGAAACGGCTAAGAAGTCATCAATAGTCGTAATGTCGTCGACGGCTTCAGTGAGGACTCTGACCTGATTATCCCAGGCCTCTCGAAACGCCTCCATGTTTTCTTGTGCTACTTTAGAACGGGGTCGAGCGGCCAGAATTCGGGCCGCATTTATTACTTGAGGACATAGACTTTCAATCTGAGAAGCGGCGAAGCGAACCATTTTGACCCCATCCTCATTGCTGGACATACTGCAGGCTAGGTTTGCCACTTCGACCAGTTTGGACGCGTGCTCAGTAAACACCTGAGCGTATTCTTCAACTTCATTAACATTTCCATTCTTTGCAGATTCAATGAGAACCAAAAGCGGAACATTGGTCTCGAGGAAAGAATCTGACACGTGATCGATGACTGCTTTTCTGAGCTGTCGCCTCAAATCTTTAGTTTTTCTATTCATGTGGTCAATGGCTTTACCCAAAGACTCTTCAGGTTCTCGACGGCCAGCATTTGCCATATATTCTGAGAGAAGATCCTGTAATGCTTGACGAACAGCATTACATTCTGCGACAATCCTCTCCCGGCGCTCATCTCTAGTGCACGAAGAGTCTGCCATAAGAGCTGCGCCACTGATGATGCTTTCGAGGCGCTCCTCTAATACCGGACGGGTTCTCATTTCATTATAAACCAATGGATCCATAATAATACTGTCATCGAAATCATCCAAAGCAGCGGCTAATTCTCCCGGACCATCAAAAGGTAGAGCTGCCAATCCATTATTGGAGCCATTCTTTCCCTGTGCGACATCACTGATGGCATTCACTGCTTCACAAACCTGTCTGAATATGAAATCTCTATTCTCTTTGGCTGCCGACAGCTCCGGATGTCTGACATAGACTTTAGAAGCGGTTAATAACATCATACAATTTTTCTTAAGTATAGCGCGAGCGGCGGCTAAATCATCGCGAAGTCGCGGATCTTTAAGTTCTGCCTGTCTTTTGGCCGCTTGACTGATGAGTTCGGCGGTATTTTTGCCGAAACTACGGAACGATTCAACCAATTCTGAGTGACTGCAAGCGTTCTTCACTTTATCCAAATCGTCTTCCACTATATGTAAAGACTTTAGAAGTCTGTGGACATCCACCATATCGGCCAGAATCAGGAGTCGAGTGACAGCTGATAGCAGATTACGGGCGGCTTTAACCATATTTCCCCTCTTGACTGAGCTGCACGGGTCTTCAGCAAATTCACGGGAAGCCTTTCCCATAGCATCACCCGCTTTGCGGACCTCTTCCACTGCCGAAAGCATTTCAACTTTGATGTCAGGATTTTCTAACGCTATTTCTTCGCCTTTAAGTATGAAATTTTCGGTCGCCTTTTCGACGGCTGCCACTAATACGTGGGCTCTTTTGGAGCGACCCTTCTTTTTCTTGGACGGACCCTTCGTGTTGACCAAAGTGGTCACCTTTTTATCAAAATTATTATTTAACAAAAACATTTAATTATTCAAAATGAATGGCATTACCTGCATCACCAGTGGTTCCAATGTCTTTTCGACAGAGTGTGTCCTAATCTCAAGGTTTTTTGGATCCCATTTGACAGCCATTTGATTACCAATTGAATTGTTGTAATTGTTGGCAACGGAGACCCCATTCCCCGACATTCTTCACTATATTTATATCAAAATTAAATTTGAATATAAAGTTATATAAAATTAAAATAAAATATTTTGTTTAAGTCATAAATATTGTCAAAAGTAAGTCTATTTCTAAATTAAAATCCTTTTAATGACTCAAATGTTTACAAATAATTACAAAACAACGGAAGTTATTTCATGTAATGGTTGTCACCCAATGAGAGGCCACTCCTCTCCTCATTCCAGTGATGCATTCAAAGCACCATCTCTTGAGTTAAAGCATTATTAAAGTTTAAATGTACTTGTTATTTATCATGGTTAATTTTTAATTTCTCTTATAATCATCAAAAATAAAAGGCTTTTTATTTAATCATATAATTAATAAAAGAGTTCTTCAGTTCTTCAAAGAGTTATTCATTAATTGTAAACATGTTTTTAATTTATTATATTTTGATAATTATTTACAAAAAAGACTTCAAATTAAATAATAATAAACTTTATATTTAATCTGATTCTAAATATTAGTGACAATATTTTGTGGTTCACTAAAGTATAGGTTGAGTAAAGACAACCCTTCCTTTGAGACATCCGGAAGCAATTTGACATTGAGTTGGAGAAAACCTTGTGGTCAGGACATAGTCGGGATGACATAAACTCTTTTTTAATTCATATAAAACTTTTGGTTTGTCTGATAAACAATCAGACATTTCAGAAGTTTTGTCGTCAAATGAAAGTAAGCGAAAGCCAAAGTGATGGGGCGAACAAATTACTTTTCCATCCGGACTAAAACACAATTCTTTGATGAATCCATGGTTTTCATTAAGTTCTTGAATATAATATTGAAGCCGTAAATTATTTTTATAAACCAAACCCTCAGAATCAATGGTTGGCTGCCGTTGTTTGTATTGAGACACTATTGATGTGTGCGGTTCTCTGGACCCGATTTGATTGCTTATTACAATTATTGGACTGTTTATGACGTCTGAAAAATCCGATGAATTTATTTCACTATTTGTTTCACTGAAAGAAGATTTCGATGACTTATTCAGAGATTTATTAAAACAATTTTGTCTTTTGATTGGTTTTATTTCCAACGGTTTGTTTGAATGTTGTATATCGTGAACACACGTCCATTCAGACAATTCATTCCCCGCTGTATTCCTTGAAAGCACAGCCCAACTAAAAGGATGTACATCTAATGTAGTTATATATCCGTTTACATCCGATTCTGGAAAATCTGAGACCAATTCTACTCTATTTGTTTTTGCAGTGAAAAGTGAGTTAAGCCACGAACCCATATCTATACCATAGTTGTTCTCGTCTTGCATTAAACGATATAAATCGGGCACAAAATCTTTCAAATCTTCAGACAATGTGTTTAAATCCAAGTCATGGATTATTAAGATATACCCGTCAGCCGTCGATATAATCATTTTGGTTGAGTCGGGGGTTAATACCATTCGCAGCATATTTTTAATCTGCAAAACATTTTGTGGATTATTTGAAGAACTATTGATATCCCATTTGAGGACTGTCTGGTCATAAGCGGCAGAGAGTAGGACTCCATGAGAGCTGTCGTATTCAATACTTTTAACCCAATTTCGGTGACCTCTCAATACTCGAATTTTTTGCTTCAAATTTCTGAGATCCCAAATACCAAGAGTACAATCATCAGAACAGGTGACAAATGTTCGCGAATCGAGAAATTTGATCAAATTTACACAAGACTTGTGAGCTCTGTCCACAACTTGCTGTAATTTATGGGTATTAGTGCTAAACAACAATATCTTCTTGTTTTCTGTGGCCGCCAACAATATTGAACTGTAGAGAGAAATCTTCATATATTTATAGATTGTATAATTAAATCAAGACTTACCCATCGGGGCTGTATTCAACATTAAATATACCACCGGTATGTGAAGAACAATGACCATCACTCTCCCAAATGAACTCTTTACGAGTGGCCATACATTTATACAAATTTAGTGATAACTCATTTCTAAAAATTGATTGACTTTTCTCTCCTAAAAGTTGTCGAGAATCTTGAAATTGTGGCCAAAAAAAGTGTTTCTTCATATTTAGTATAAATTTGAGAACAAATGTTTTGAAAACTAAATTAAAATAGAGTTTAAATCTTAAACATAACAATAATTTTATTTATTTTGAATGTTTACAAAATTGAAAACATTTAAAGGACTGACACATGACTTGTGGGCGGAGTTTGTTCTCAAAGTTTGATTTTAAGTCTCGTCTATCGCTTCTTATTATCACTTCTTTAGAACCGTTTAGAAGTTTAGAACTCATATCAGATAATAGATTAATAGCCTTTAATTCAAATTAAAGATAATTATTATTTTAATATATTTGAAGGCTTTTCAGACAATTAATAATAGAAAAGAAAATATGATTTCTTTCAATAAAGCAATTTTTGCCACAAAAGTAAACAAATAAATGGATGAGTTTATTGTCAAATAAATAATTATTGATTTATTAATTAATAACAGAATATCAGTAATGGTTTGATTCGAAATGCTTTGAAGTCATCTTTGAGCCGAGAGAAGACTCTTCTAAAATATGGTGTACGAAATGCTTCGACATTACCTGTCACTCAACTATCAGATGAGGAACAGGCGATGAAAGATATTGTCAAACGATTAGCCGAAGAGAAAATTCAGCCTTTGGTAAAAAGAATGGATGAAAACTCAATGATGGAGAAGAGTGTTATCGATCTTCTCTTCCAAAATGGGGTATTTGTTGTTAATATTTGAAATCTCTTATATCGATATCGAAATTGGAATAATTGTTATCTCTTTAATCAATTTATTAGTTTTTGACAATAACTCAAGTCTTAGATCTGACATTCATTTAAATAATTTTTGATTAATTAAACAAAAGTTATGTCCACTAAAGTCCACTAAAATCATAAAATATGTGCAAACCTTTAAACATATTTAGAATTAATTAAATATATGTTTGTTTCGGAAATTAATTTTTATAAAATTGAGACACAAATTAATTGATTATTTGTTTCAATTCAGTTGATGGGAGTGGATATCGATAGCAAATATGGTGGAACGGGTTCTTCATTTTTCACTGCGATGCTTGTAATAGAAGAGTTGGCAAAAGTGGATCCGTCTGTCAGTGTGTTCTGTGACGTCCAAAACACTTTAGTCACACAGACTTTTCATCGGTTCGCTTCTGAGGAACAGAGGTCTAATTATTTGCCCCGAATAGCAAAAGATACTGTAATTTAATCGTTAATTTGAATTTTATTTAATTACTTTAATTTATGTTATAATTAAAGATCGGAGCGTTTTGTTTATCTGAACCCAATTCTGGTTCCGATGCTTTTGCAATGAAGACAACTGCCGTTAAAGATGGCAATAACTTTATAATTAATGGAACGAAATGTTGGATAACGAATGCCGAGCATGCACATTTCTTCCTTGTCTACGCTAATGTCAATCCTTCTGCTGGTTATAAAGGAATCACTTGTTTCGTTGTCGAACGCAATACTCCGGGTTTGACTGTAGCCAAACGTGAGGACAAACTTGGAATTCGAGCTTCGAGTACCTGCCCCGTCATATTTGAAAATGTCAAGGTACATTTCATTAAGATTGCTGCCATTTTCTTCTCATTTTTTTTAATCAGATCCCAGCTTCTAATGTGATCGGACAGATAGGAAAGGGCTATAAGTACGCCATTGAAAGCCTCAATGAGGGCAGAATAGGCATTGGGGCACAAATGCTGGGCTTAGCGGAGGGCTGTTTCAATCACGCCGTCAAATATACTCTCGAAAGAAAACAATTCGGACAAAAAATTTTCGATTTTCAGGTAAACTATATTTCAATTGATATTATGTTTTGAGTGAACAGTTATTGTCTGACAGGGAATGCAACACCAAATCTCAAGAATCGCCACTGAAATAGAAGCGGCAAAACTGTTAGTATACAATGCGGCACGTCTTCGTGATGCCAAACTTGGTTTCATTAAAGAGGCGGCCATGGCTAAATATTACGCTTCTGAAGTGGCAGCCAATACAACCACTAAATGTGTGGAATGGCTCGGAGGCGTTGGATTCACCCGAGACTTTCCCGTTGAAAAGTACTATCGCGACTGCAAAATAGGAGCCATATATGAGGGAACTTCTAATATACAGCTCAACACTATTGCCAAACATATCGCGGATCAATTTAAATAAGGAAACCATTGAATTAAGAAACAACTACTACACTTTTTTAATTCAATTATTATATGGTCTGAAAATAACCAAAAGGGACTTATTTTATAATTAATCTTTCAATTTATAAATGCTTTTATTTTTATAAACTTTTTGATTATTAGTATTTTAATTGCAAATAAATTAAAGTCATTTGATTTTATTAATTGAATTATTGACAATATATACATATATTATATGTATATATTATATATATCATTATTTTTCTTATTTATTGAAGTTTTTAGAGTTAGTTTATAACAATATCTTTTGAAATAACCAAGATTTGGGCCAATGGTAATATATTTAAATTCGCTGAATATGTGTTTGTCTTGATCAGTTTACTTTTCTATTACTCAAATAATTTACAAAAGAGAGTAAATTAATTGAAATTATTTTTTATTAATTATTAATTGTTTTGGAAAAGAATGAGAAATTCTAAAAATTTTGGACAATTATAGAATAAATGTTGTTTTACTGGAAGTGAGGCCAAACATACAAAAGTATTTGAAAAGTGTGGCCCTTTTGGACAGCAATCAATTTAACGGCACTATTATTTGTTTTAAGCAATTTTGTCATTTGAAGACAAGCTCTTTTCAATTTAGATAATAGTCTTTCGCTTCCAAATATGCTTTTATGAACGGTATTAATGTTTTCAGTATATGAGTATCAAAATTGTTATAAATAAGTCTATAAACACATTCATTGCATTCAACTAAAGAGAATTGAGAACCAAATAAAGAAAAGATAGAAATCTAAGAGAAGGAGAGGAGAGAGAGAGAGAGAGAGAGAGAGAGAGAGAGAGAGAGAGAGAGAGATTGTGTCGGATGATAATGTTTTGGACACAAATGATGATAACTAACGTTTGTGACTTGTGTTTGAGGTTCACAACATTTATTATGCTTTCTATGATATTAGATTTGAAATGTAGTGAAGATATAGCTGTGCAGAGCTTCCAAGAGAGCTATGAGTGCTATGTTTGTCATTTCCAAATAAATCTCAATATTGGGATAAAACACATGTTTGTGGATCGAACAGAGCTTTAATGTTATTCAGATGGAAAGGTAAAACCCAGTGAGAAATGGCTGCAAGAAATTGGATGATATCCCTATTCTATCATTTTGTTCACATTTAGTTTTGGATAACATTTTAGAGAAACTGCAAGTTTTGTGAGTCTTCTCTTCTCTTAAATCTGCGTTTATTTTCCTCTCTTTCACTATAATAGAAGACTTAGGCTTTGATTTGTTGTTTGCAAACTCTGTTCGTAAAGAGAAACTATTGTCGCTATTGATCGGCCAGTCATCACACAATAGACTCAGAATAAGTTTTTATACACTATTTATGGGTCACATAAACTAATTTTGTTCGCTGTTTGATGTGTTGTCCGCTGTTTAGAGAACATCTATTTCTCATAAACTCTGTTTCCTTTCAAATTAAATTTCAATTGAAGTGGTGGACGACCGCCTTCTGAGTCGGTCACTCTTACTGTGCTCTTACTGTGAGCTCAGCTAATAATGTGTGCGATATATAAATATGTTTATTCAAAATATATCACTCAAACAACTATTTGCTGCTTTAAAATTTGGTTTTGAAAAATACATTTTATATAAGAATAACAATAGATTTTAGTTTTCTATCAAATGTTATGATGTAGTGATGGCTTCATTTCTTTTTTGTATACCCGTTCAATAGCACTACCAGTTAAATGTGAATCTATAGCACAACTCATTGCTTCATTGAATGAGATGAGAGCTCACACTGAGCTCTACCACAAAAATATGAATGATATACATATATAATGGTTATAACATATAAAGCATCTAATTTTACATAAAAATATTGTCGATTCGTTTCATCAAATAATGTGTTCCTCTCTCTAAAGAAATGCACGTTTTTTCAAAAGTTAGCACATATTAGCACTATTGCCTCTATTATATCCCTGGTACATCTATTCTCAATATT
>JAQFZI010001135.1:0-11092 GCA_034695605.1 Eupelops occultus
AAGCGACAGACATTTGTTTCACACATTGTTTCCATTGGTTTTAACATAACTTTAATTTATTAAACACTTATTGAACTAAAAATCTGATTACGTGAAAAAAGTCACAACACTTTCCTAAAAACCAATTACTGAACGATTTAAATAATTAATTTTATGAATCATTATATTAATTAATTAATTAATTAATTAAATGAGTCATCTATTCGTTAAATATTTCTAGAATTTAATAGATTTTATAAATCATTAAATTTTTTTATTAAGAAATTATTGCATATTTTATTGCATTAATTATTGAAATTAAATATTAAATCTGTTGAAGCTTAAGATTAACTGATTTATTAGTTAATTCTGTGCTCAAATATGTCAAAAATTAATAATATTTTAAACCTAATGAAAATTAAAAACAAATCTAATTTGAGAATAAATTTAATTAAAAATTAAAACCATATGTAAACCTGAGAACCATTTTTATTAGTTATCTAGCTAAATAAAACTAACCCGTGTAAACAAACTGAAGCAAACAATTATGAAAATTTTAGAATTTTCCTGGTTGTTGAGTATTCTGTTATTATTACTACTATTATTTAGTTGCATCCTGCTATTTCTAATAGTATACAAGTATTTGACTAGAAATTTCAGTTATTGGAAGAAGAAAGGTCTTTCAGGGCCTAAACCCTTACCACTATTCGGAAATTCTTTGAGTGCTTTTCTGAAACCTGTACCTAATAACGAAATTGAATGGTTTCAAAAATATGGACGACTCTATGGGTATGTACTCTAAGTTCAGATTATAATCAATTTGTTAACTAAAATGCTTTCAAAAGAATATATGAAAAACAAACCCCAATTCTGACCATTGGAGAGCCTCAACTCTTAAAAGCGATTCTGGTCAAGGATTTTCACTTATTCTCTGATCGTAAACAGAGAAAAGTTAATCACGAACTCCTCAAAATCAATTTGTTTAACTCTACGGGAGATAATTGGAAAAGACTTCGTTCTATAATGAGTCCGACCTTTACTTCCAGTAAAATGAAGAAAATGTATCCAACGATTAGGAAATGTTTGAAAGAATTCCTCGATCATTTGGAAATTTATGCAAAGAATAAGGATAATATCAATTTAAAGGATGCTCATGGAAATTTCACAATGGATGTGATAGCTAACTGTGCTTTTGCCACCAAGACTAATGCACATAAAGATCAAAATGACCCCTTTATTGTGAACGCCAAGAAAATAGTTAATTTAAATTTTGCCAAATTAGTCAAAATATTAATTTTGCTGATATTACCCATATTTGGCATTCAATCTGGCGTTCAATCAGCTTCTGATGCGAACGCAAACCAATTCTTCATGAATATCACCCGTCATATATTGAGACAAAGAAAATCAAATCCCAAAAGTAATGAACAATTTAATGATTTCATCCAACTTCTTGCCGAAGCGGAGAAGGATAGAGAAGAGTTGTATAAAGATTTTGATAATGAAGATCACCATGTTAATAATTGTATGCATTAGTAAAATTTTATTGATAATTTTCTAAAATCAAATTATTTATAATTTCAGGTGAAGAAGAACTGGAAGTCGAGAGAAAAACTTTCGCAATAAATGTAGTGAACAAAAAATTAAGTGAAGAAGAAATTATGGCACAGGGATGGATTTTCTTCATTGCTGGCTACGAGACTACAGCAAGTACTCTCACATTCTGTTCTTATGAGTTAGCCCTTAATCCTGAAGTTCAGACACGTCTTTATGAAGAAATACAGTCGGCAGTGGATTTGGACGGAGAGATCAGTTACGAAGAATTGGCAAAACTCCCGTTTTTGGATGCAGTCATCTCTGAAACTCTCCGAATGTATCCTCCAGTCGTTAGACTCGATCGTAAAGCCTTAAGTGATTATAAATTGGGCGACACTGGTATCCAATTGACCAAAGGACAAGTGGTGGAGATCCCTATCTATGCTATACAACATTCTGAGGAATTCTATCCGAACCCAAACTGTTTCCTTCCCGACCGCTTTTTACCGAAGAATAGACATAACATTGAACCCTATACGTACCTTCCTTTTGGCTCAGGTCCTAGAAATTGTATAGGAATGAGGTTTGCTCTCATGGAAATCAAATTATGTATGGTACAAATTGTTAGACGCTTTAGATTTTTTAGAACAGAAAAGACAGCCGTTCCCCTACAGTTTAAAAGGGTTTCACTATTCACTGCAGCTAAAGAAGTGGTGGTCGGTATTGAGAAACGTCAATATTAGACTTTATCATGCATTTTTTATACCAGGCATGCACAGGGTCCACCACTTTAAGGGGATATAGGGGGGACTTTTCAAAAGTTTTAGGGGGGATTTTTTAAAAAACGCTTAAAATGTCTTAAAATAGCTAAAAATCATGCATTTTAAAATTTGATATAGTTTTCAAAATAATAGCTTTATTCTGATTATCTCTTGTTATTTGATTGATTTTAATGTTTGTCCGTTGTAACCAAAAATTGTTTTGATTATGTACTATGTAAATTTTATTATAGAAGTACAAAAATATAACTTTAATTAAATTTAATGCCCTTGGTCATTTGTTATAACACTTCTTCGCTTCTAACGCTTTGAGTGTCTGAAGTTTTTGCATTTTTTTGTTGGCTCTTTTTGAACGAACTTTTATGACCTAATTTTTCGGCTTTAGATTCAGAGATCAACAAATAAGACATCGCAGTAATAATTAAAATGATGGCAATCGTTAGAATTATTATCAAAATTAACCAAAACACTAATTGAGTAGATTTTGTTGGCTTTGATGTAACCGTTGTTTCTTCGGTATTCTTTGTATATTCAGTATATTGTCCTTCAGTTGAATCCGTACTCATAATCGAAACTGTGTCAGATCCACACTTAAGTAATGAAGAGATGGAACCATTCTTCAAATTAGTCCAATTGACCTTTTCTTTGGTCACTGATATCCGGTTTATTAAATATTGTGTTCCAAAAAACTCAATCAAATCGAAATAATAAAATGTGCTGTTTTCTTCTGTGCTGTTTTTTTCTAAATCTGTCAGAGCAACCGATGCTTCAACTATATCCTTGAGCTCAACACAGGGATCGCCACTCTTTTTGTCGTGAACCCAATTAGTTTCATTGCTATTATAGATTGTGGTGTAATTTTGGATCATGGTATATCTTTTAAAGTGTTGACAGTTTTGTTTGCATTTGTTGTTCTTTTCAGAGGTTTCTATTTAATAGTCGATTAAATTAAACAAAATAAAAGTAATGTCGGATTCATTACCCAAATAATAGACTAAAAACCGGTTCGGAATGTCTTGAATGTTCTGCGGGAAACTGGTTATGGATTTCATTTGTTGTTCGAGATTTTGTTGCGGAAACTTTAGAAATATTGTCTTCAAATCTATTCCTGTTTTAATTTTGTTATGTTTATACAAATTGATAGTAAATTCCTGCTCCTGAGTCACAGTATCAGTAAATTTGAATACACGACCGACCAGTTGTGGTGTATTTTCCATCTTTATTCAAATGAATCAATTAAAAAAGTTTTTATTTAAATGTGAAACTAAATGTTAAATACTTCTTTTTGAAATATTCCGATAATTTTGATGGTTGTGTTAATTTCACAAGTGAAAAGCCATTTGGCATCTTTCAAAGACTCAGTCAATGTACTGTCCCTTTGGATGGAATCAAAAGTAATTTGAATGTTTTGATAGACAAAGTTTTTCACACGAAAGACATTATTTTGTGAAGTTTTCAAAAACAAATTATCATTTAATCGAAACGCTTCCGATATTTGCATTTCACCACTGATTTCACTGCAAATATCGGATTGAGATTTGATTCTATTAACAAAAATACATAAAAATAAGATCAAACTTGTGATGGCATTCATTTCATATGATTTCCTGAACAGATATCAAGTAAATGATATAAAGTTTTGATATAATTTGATATAAATTTCTAAAATAAAAAAAAATTCAAATATTCTGAATTCGCGAGACTTTTGTTTTTCTTTACAATTAAATAATTAATTTATTAAATAATATTTGAAATTTATTCACAAAATCTATAAAAAAAAGACATTTTTGCTTTGAGCAAAATAATTATTGACTTTAATTACGGGACAGCATTTTTCGGAGATTTTTTAGTTTTTTCCATCTTTTGTCGGCGAATGTGTCGAAGCCTTATACAGATGACCACAATGAAAATGATGAGTAACATTATGCCAACTGCGAAGAATATACCCAAAATTATGAGCACAATATGAAGCCATGTAATTTTGGGTTGGGTTGGAGGAGTAACTTTTGGAGGTCTAGGTTTTATCTTACAGCCCAACAATTTGGTGAAATTACCAGATCTGATGAGTTTCAACTTTTCTAATACCGAATAAGTTTTGTTGAGTTCAACCGAACTGATTGCATAATTTTGGCCAAAGAACTCGATTATATCAAAGCTAAACCTGTCATGAGATCTGCTGTATTTGTCGCTCAGGCGGATAACAGTATCTGAGACCACTTGTTCGGGCACACAACTGTTGCTGCTGTTATCATGGTGCCAATTCATTTCTTTGATGTCTCCGTAATCAGTGAAATTTCCTCTCATTATATGTCGCTTAAACTTATCTTTGTTTTTCTCCGAATCCTTTTGAGGTTTTTCTTCACAAAGAATTAGAATTTAAACAAAATTCATAAAATAAAATATCATTCAATAAATACCCAAATAGTAAACTAAGAATCTTTTGGGAAAAGTGGGCTCTTCGAAAGGGAAACTGACCACAGATTTTAAATTCATTTCAATATTGTCTTCGGGAAACTTTACAAACAAAGACATTAAATTCATTGAGTCTTGATGTGGTATATATGTGTAGGGATCCACTCTAATTTCAGTCCAGTTATCCCACAAACTCGAAACAGACTCAGAATTTGAGCTAATATTCAAAAGCTTTTTATGTCCGACCAATCGATTGATTGATTTTGTCTTAATTGACATTCAATTGAAAATTAATTGTAATTTAAATAATGTTTGTGTTTTATGACTCTTAAGTTAAGAGTATTACCTCTGTTGATTCATATGTGATTACCACCGAATAATCTTCGTATCGGAACATAAATCGAATTTTTTTGGCCCAATTAGAGAACATATCCGTATAATTACTGGATTTGAATGTAATTTTTCCGATATCATCAACTTTAAAATCCTTGATGTGAAGAACCCGGTTATCAGAACCAACCAGAATCATCTGATTGTTTATATAAAGACCTGCTTTGACATGCCATTCCAAATCGATTTCGCACTGGCCGTCGCAAAGGGATATCCAATATATTATCGAAATAAATGAAGAGATTTTCATTTTAGAGAAATTAAATGCAATTTTTTAGAGAATTATAGAACTGATTCAAAGGTGAAAATTCAAACTTTACAATAATAATTTAAAAAGAATCTCGCTCAAATAAATGTAATTACAAAAATATTAGTAATTCAATGGATATTTTTTAATGAGAAACAGGAGTTTAATAATTGATCCAAAACTGAGTCAAACTTCAAATTTGATAATTTCGATGAAAAAGACTTTCAATTTCATTACAAATTAAATTCAAATTTTCTTTTCTTTTAAGTTTTTATTTATTTATTAAGTAAATAATTTATAATTAAATTAATGACATCCTGGAACTAATTTTTGGTCTTTGCATTTCTGGTCTTTAGGATCTAAACCTTCTCCATTTGAACAGTCGTGTTTTTCATCGCTGATTTTTCCGGGGAAAAATTCGGTACATTTATGATAAATGTGACAATTTTTGGGGTCAGCTATTACTCCTGGTTTATTACAGATTTTGTATGGATCTACTGTCACTCTTGGCCTCTCAGTTGTCACAGAGATTGGTCCGTGAGTTCTCTCTTTGATCTCAAATTGGAGAATATACTTCTGACGAATAAATACACGCCAAAGATCTCTGACTTTGGTTATGCCATAGAAGTGGATCCAAATAATCCGTTGTACTCAACAATAGTACTCAATACTGCGGAACATTTATCTAATTGGGGCCGGAAATCAAAAAAAGACTTCCCTATAACTTTTGTTTTTCTTTAAAATTAAATAATTAATTTATTAAATAATATTTGAAATTTATTCATAAAATCTATAAAAAAAGACATTTTTGCTTTGAGCAAAATAATTTTGGACTTTAATTACAAAACAGTTTTTTTGGAGATTTTTTAGTTTCTTTCCATCTTTTGTCGGCGAATGCGTCGAATCCTTATACAGATGACCACAATGAAAATGATGAGTAACATTATGCCAACTGCGAAGAATATACCCAAAATTATGATCACAATATGAAGCCATGTAATTTTGGATTGAGTTGGAGGAACTTTTGGAAGTCTAGTGGTTACAGGGGGGCTTTCCTTACAGCCCAACAATTTGGTGAAATTACCAGAACTGATGAGCTTCACCTTTTCTAATACCGAATAAGTTTTGTTGAGTTCAACCGAACTGATTGTATAATTCTGGCCAAAGAACTCGATTATATCAAAGCTAAACCTGTCATGAGATCTGCTGTATTTGTCACTCAGGCGGATAACAGTATCTGAGACCACTTGTTCGGGCACACAACTGTTGCTGCTGTTATCATGGTGCCAATTCATTTCTTTGATGTCTCCGTAATCAGTGAAATTTCCTCTCATTATATGTCGCTTAAACTTATCTTTGTTTTTCTCCGAATCCTTTTGAGGTTTTTCTTCACAAAGAATTAGAATTTAAACAAAATTCATAAAATAAAATATCATTCAATAAATACCCAAATAGTAAACTAAGAATCTTTTGGGAAAAGTGGGCTCTTCGAAAGGGAAACTGACCACAGATTTTAAATTCATTTCAATATTGTCTTCGGGAAACTTTACAAACAAAGACATTAAATTCATTGAGTCTTGATGTGGTATATATGTGTAGGGATCCACTCTAATTTCAGTCCAGTTATCCCACAAACTCGAAACAGACTCAGAATTTGAGCTAATATTCAAAAGCTTTTTATGTCCGACCAATCGATTGATTGATTTTGTCTTAATTGACATTCAATTGAAAATTAATTGTAATTTAAATAATGTTTGTGTTTTATGACTCTTAAGTTAAGAGTATTACCTCTGTTGATTCATATGTGATTACCACCGAATAATCTTCGTATCGGAACATAAATCGAATTTTTTTGGCCCAATTAGAGAACATATCCGTATAATTACTGGATTTGAATGTAATTTTTCCGATATCATCAACTTTAAAATCCTTGATGTGAAGAACCCGGTTATCAGAACCAACCAGAATCATCTGATTGTTTATATAAAGACCTGCTTTGACATGCCATTCCAAATCGATTTCGCACTGGCCGTCGCAAAGGGATATCCAATATATTATCGAAATAAATGAAGAGATTTTCATTTTAGAGAAATTAAATGCAATTTTTTAGAGAATTATAGAACTGATTCAAAGGTGAAAATTCAAACTTTACAATAATAATTTAAAAAGAATCTCGCTCAAATAAATGTAATTTCAAAAATATTAGTAATTCAATGGATATTTTTTTAATGAGAAACAGGAGTTTAATAATTGATCCAAAACTGAATCAAACTTCAAATTTGATAATTTCGATGAAAAAGGCTTTCAATTTCATTACAAATTAAATTCAAATTTTCTTTTCAATTAAGTTTTTATTTATTTATTAAATAAATAATTCTTAATTAAATTAATGACATCCTGGAACCAATTTTTGGTCTTTGCATTTCTGGTCTTTAGGATCAAAACCTTCTCCATTTGAACAGTCGTGTTTTTCATCGCTGATTATTCCGGGGAAAAATTCGGTACATTTATGATAAATGTGACAATTTTTGGGGTCGGCTATTACTCCTGGTTTATTACAGATTTTATGTGGATCTACTGTCACTCTTGGCCTCTCAGTTGTCACAGAGATTGGTCCGTGAGTTCTCTCTTTGATATCTCCTTTATTGAGTCCATCATTGATAGCATTGAGGAGCGGATACTTTTTTCCTCCGCATAATCCTCTAAAATCTTCATTAGGTAGGGCCTGTACAACAACCCCTCCATAACCTTCAGTTGTTACATTGTTGGCTTTAGCTTTTGCAGTGACAGGAGATTCAAAAGTAATCCATGTCTTCTGGTTTACGACATATGCGGCGCCGTTTTCTTTGGCGTCAGCCATTGGGGTCAACCGATTGTCAATTATTTCGGTACAAATCTGAAAAATAAACAAGTTTAAAATTAGAATAATTTATAATTGATTTGGGATTTACTTCATTGAAACTAAGCTTTCCCTCTGCCTGACTCCACGGACCCGGTCTACCTGCACCACTGGCTTTTGCTCCCGGATCAGTATTTTTGAGGTCCATAAGGGTCCAGGTGTGACCATACAATGGAATAGTCGTCTGAATATTGTTTTGAAATTTATTAAAATTTACTTTTTAAAATAAAGTACTGACTAAAAGTTTATGAGGTGTTGCCCCTGCGTTTTCCCATTCTCTCAAAATTGAAACTTGCCAGTTCTGTGGGGCCTGGTGTCCGACCTCATGTTCCCAAGGACCGTGCAAATCAAAGTTCTGAACGCTTATAAAGTCTACTAATCTATAAAACGATTGTTTAATATATCATTTAATTATATGAAGTTTGGCTCACTTATCAACTTTTTCAACTTTGAAATTGATAGCGCGGGCGGCAACAGTAATGCCCAGGGTGTATTTTCCTGCAAAACTTGTATGGAGAGCATCTAAAAGTTTAACAAAATCGTCGAACTCGTCCTCATTCCATGAAAATCTCGTCCAATCCAATGTGACGCCATCGAAGTTATATTTATTGAAAAATGAAACCACGGATCTTACAAATGTATTTCGTGATGACACTGATGAGACAGCATTGGCAAAGTTACTAGACAGACCCGAGCCTCCAATAGCAATCAGGGCTTTTGCATGACCCTTATTTCCTGAAAATTTGGTTAAATCGCCTGAAAATAAATTGATTGAAAAGTTTTAATTTTTGAATTAATATAATTATCTTTGTTCTCATATTCAGTGTTTTATTGAATTTGAAACTTACCTTTCTCAATCATAAGATAGTTATCAGGAATGGAAACATCAAAAGAATCAGTGATTCCCATATATGCGTATACGATATGAGTGCAAAGAGAACTGTCTGTAAATTAAGATCAAATATATGTACTTGTTTTCTGGTTATATAATTTGGTGACTAACCGACGTCATCGACGGTCATCTTTCCCTTTCCATTGCGCCAAACGACTGTTTAAACATTAAATTATTTGAAATTTTAATCTTTTACATAATTGAAAATAATTTAATTTAATTCTTACACCAATTTTCGTAATAACAGACAACTTTTGGGTTAAGCACACAATTGATTTGTGAACCGAAACAAATCAAAAGTGAAGCAAAAATCAGACAATTTTTCAACATTTTTGTCATTAATTCAATTCAATAGACTTCTCAAACAAAAAGAAATCTAAAAATAACAGAAAGAAACATACGTTTTAAATAAGTTTCTTAAATCCTGGAACTAATCTTCAGATTTAGTCAAAGGAGTGTTCGTTCAAAAGATTATTACCAATTGTTTGATAATTTTTATCAATGGATTACTTTTTACTTATTTTTCATGTCTTAAGCATTTATATCAGGTAGAAATAGAAATATTCATTGATTTCAAGGAAATTCTCACAAATATTGATAATAATTGTGTCCTTCAAACGAATAACAAATGGACTGACATTTGATCAGGGATCCCCAAGGGGGGATAATCAAAATAACCCCCTAAAGTCGAAAAGTTGGACAAAATCCCCCACCCTAAAATCGAAAAATGGGGGCCCCATCGAAAATTTTGCAGCCGCGGCTAAATTTTTTTTGAAAAGCCACCCTATATCCCCCTAAAGTCGCGGACCTAGGAGATGCCTGCATTTGATTTAATTTTATTCAAATAAAAAACTTATATAAATTTTATCAATCGATTTAATTTTAAGAAGCATTTTATCGAAATCACTCTATTTATTCAAACTTGTTCACTTAGAGCCCCTTAAATGCTTATGAAAAACCTACATTAAAAACCTAATTTAACAACCTACCCTTATCTAAGATAATCTAAACTAACTTAATCTAATATAATTTCTAACTTAAAATTATTTTCAATGACAAATTTTCACAAGGTTTGGCTCAAACTCAATCTACACTACATTTACCCCCTTATCATTAAGCATATAAAGCAAAGAACGATATTTGAATAGTATATAATCAAAGATGCCCAATCTCATCGAAATAGGAAAAGGGTAGAAAAATTTTGGATGTTTACTTCTAAAAGCGTAATGATACTAATCTTTTGAAACGTGTGGTATCAGAAATTTGGAGGTTCGCTTCGCTCGCCTCCAAATTTAACTCGTTTATATGGGGGTTTCTTTAGAATATAAGGCGTAATGTTATGAATCTTGTAAACTGGGGTTATTGAAAATTTGAAGGCTCGCTTCGCTCGCCTCCAAATTTATCTCTTTTATATGGGGGTTTATTTAGAATATAAGGCGTACTGTTTTGAATCTTATAAACTAGGATTATTGAAAATTTGAAGGCTCGCTTCACTCGCCTCCAAATTTAACTCTTTTATATGGGGGTTTCTTTAGAATATAAGGCGTAATGTTATGAATCTTGTAAACTGGGGTAATTGAAAATTTGAAGGCTCGCTTCGCTCGCCTCCAAATTTATCTCTTTTATATGGGGGTTTCTTTAGAATATAAGCGTACTGTTTTGAATCTTATAAACTGGGTTAATTGAAAATTTGAAAGCTCGCTTCACTCGCCTCCAAATTTATCTCGTTTATATGGGAGTTTATTAAAGATAAAAGGCGTACTGTTATGAATCTTTTTAAACTTGAGGTATCGAAAATTTTTATGCTCGCTTCGCTCGTTTCCCAATTCATCTCTTTTATATGGAGGTTTCTTTAATACAAAAAATAATACTTATACAATTAAGGCATCAGATTTATCAAAATTGAAATTATTCTAAATATTGGTTATCAATTAACATCCTTCAAAATGTAAACTTGT
>JAQFZI010001136.1:0-11091 GCA_034695605.1 Eupelops occultus
ATTTGTTTCCAATTCATTGACTAATAATTATTATAACTCAGACTTACCAGTAATGAGAACTTTCGGCGATTTTCTGTCACCAGAATTATTATGAGAATATCTTTCATGAATTAATGGCATTCCTCTAAAACCATTGCAAACGGATCTCTTAATCGATGAATTGAGAAGATTTTTGGAATTCATTGCAAATGAAATCATTACGGATTCGATAAACTATTTCTAAAGACTTGAAAGACACTAAAATCCTAAATTTCAAAAACTGTGTAACAGTTTGTCTCAAATTTAATAATGAAAACCCTTTATTCTGATCTAAAGTCAGGTACACTAAAGTGCCCTTCGGGTGAATTCAAGTAGAAATGAAGTCACTCCCAATCACGTCATTATTGCGTTGATCGGCATTGAAACAGCTTCGGGTATAGTCCTAAATACCAGTTTAAATAGATGGTAGGTTTGGCCGAACTCAACAAATCAGAATCAGAGGAAAAAGTACTTTCAATTAAAATGATTTTAAGCAATAACTGATTCATTGTTTGTTTATCAAAGTTTCGTAACATTAATCGAGTTCTTAAAGAATGTTAATTCTTATTAAGAATTACATTGATTTCAATGAAATCATATGATTTGTAGTAATTATAATTCAATAATAACTACGCTTTCGATAAATATTTACCAAAATATAAATTTCCTTCAAAGAAAACAAATGACCCGAATATTAATAATTTATTCTTCAAACAATTGAATAATTATTTCGTAAGATTGTATTAAATGAAGTAAGGTTAATCATAATAAATTACAAAATTGTTTGGCTTTCAATTAAATTCAATTAAAAACTAAAATGAGTTTGGATATCATTCTTAAACAAAATGATACTTGTATTTTAAATAAAATGGCCATGGTAAAAATTATGCACAGGTTCATTCGAGAACCCTTAGAGAAAAAGCCACAAAAATTTCCATATTAAAAGTCACTTTAACATGAACATAAGCCTTTTTCTATGGAGAAAATGTGCACATATAACATTAATATTTGTGCAGGGTCAAATCTCATTCAATACAATGATTCATTGGTCGTTAAGCAAAACTTCATTTAGCATGGATTTTTCCCTAAGTAGACTCAGTTACTCTACTGTACTGTAGTTGAAGACTAAAACTCATGTAGAAGTTCATTACATTTAACGTAAATGAGGGGTCAGTTGATCATGGGTGTTATAAGTCATTTTGGTTTTGAAAAACTTTGCTAGTTGCTATGGTGTAATAATTAGTATATAACACCACCCCCTTTTCCTTGATGACTTATTATAACACCCATGGTGTTCTGACCCCTCATTTTTAATGAGTAATGAGCAACATTTTGAATGAAAAAAGAGTGAAACAAAAGTTTACAGTATGCACAAGGTGAACACAAGTTTAATTAGAAAGTTATAGTTCTAAAAGAGTAAGGTATAGTTCATTATAGTATATAATGCACTATATTATAGTGAATTATACCTTACTCTTTTAATTAAACTTGTGTTCACCAGGCATAGTTTACAGTTTTAACTAAAAGTTTATATTTAAATATTTAAAGCGATTCTACGGATGAACTCCTAAGTGATAAACAGAAAAGTATTGGTAAACAAAACTCTTTGTCTGTTGTAATAAATAGCAAATTATAAAATAGTTTGTAATATAACAGAAATTAATTTCTATTTTTGGAAATCAATTGTTTTTTGATATTTTACGTAATGTTAACATAAATAGTAAGAAGGGTTTCATTAAATATCAATAATAACAGAGTTTTTGTATAGCAAAACAAAAATAGTGTTAAAAGAGGAGAAAACTATTATTACCTCTATTTAGTTATTGGTTATAACTAATGGCATTTCAAACACTATTTATTACAAATAGATTTGTTTATCTGAAAACATTATCATTAAATTGAATATAATTTTAACAAATAATTGATTAATAAATTAATTATAATTAAAACTATTTTAAGATAAAATGGCGGATAAAGCAGTTGTGGGACGACTCCCAAAACCAGAACTTAGAGGACATGCACAAAGATATGTGAGAAGACATCTGATCAGTGCCATTGCATTTTCGTTGTTGGGAGCCGTGGCCTGGAAATACTTAGTGGCCGAACCCCGTAAAGTCAGATACGCCGAGTTCTACAAGTATTGTACTTCTTTTCATTATATCCATTGATAAATATGTTTGTTTGCACAGGAATTATGACGTCGAGAAAGAGGAACAGAGACTCATAAGTCTCGGTCTTTATGACAATCCATTCCCTGGCGATGAATGAGACAATTGTTTGCTCTTTATTTCACTATTTCTTAGTCTTCAATATTATTAGTGTTAAAAGTAATATTGTTTGGAAATACTATAACTCTTTTAGTTTAAATTTATTGATTTGTTTTCGCCTTAAAATGTATTTAGAAATCGTTTCCAAATAAATACTTTGAAATTGTCTTTAATTTTTAAATTTGGTTTTTCTCTAAATTTCTTTTCCATTTATACCTAAATTTAAGCCAATTTCCCACAAATTAGTCCTAAAATGCCTCCAATTTTGTTGAAAATTGTGGTCAAATCCAATCCAACAATTATCAGTCACCTGAGCTAATTGGACTGGATTAGAAGTTATGATTTATGATTCGTTAACCATAGAATCCGTTAATCGATTAATTACTTCTATCGTTATGTGGGTGCCATCCAATTGAAGACAAGTTATATAATTGGTTGCCAAAAGTATAATGAATTGAATAAAATAAAACAATTTTAATTAAAATTATTAATTTAATCAATTGATAAGTCAAGTCATGAACGATGCTATGCTTTACATTGAATAATAGACCAACTTATTATATATTATATATATATTTGTATTTATATATTTATATATATATATATAGTGTATAATAAAAGAGATGACAATTTAAATGACATGAAATATAAGTCATTCGATTGATAGGTAGTACCAAAATATTTTACAGTTAAACAATTCAAAGTGCAATTTCATCAATGATTTTCTGTTAAAATCTTTTAAATTAAATATAAATCAATAATAATAATAATAATAATAATTATAATAATAATAAATGCACTCTAATTACCGATTGAGGCAACAGTTATAAGAAATAATAATATTTACAAATCGTAAAAATCTTCATAATTTTGTTTGTATTTCAAATACCAATGTCTTAATCGATAGTTTAGGTAATAGTATAACAAATATCTAATCAAATAATGTAATACTAATTGCAACAGCAATTCACGTCTCATTGGTTTGTATAGAAAATGTATATATCATATGAACGAATGGCTCAAATTAAAGGGATAACCAAAAAATTGCACATTTGTTACAGCGCTTCAACTAATCAATAATTTCGGATCAGATTCTTCATAAATATAGCAGTTTTTAAGTGTAAATAAATTCAATTAATTCACGCTTTAAATATATAACCGATTATTTCATATTAATTAATAATTAGCTCTTATTTCAAATATATGCCAATATTTACAGACAAACAACAGTCCATCGATTAGCACATCATTCCAGTCATCAAAATATAATTTCAAACAACTTTTCCTAATCGCACATAAAGTGAGAATATGTGGTCAGCACTACCTATGATTTTCCTTAACTATTCTCCGTCTTTTGGTTAAACTGCTTTCAGTTTGTTCTGCAAAACAAAACATAATTAGGACTCAGTTTATTGGAATCAATAATAGTTTACCTGTATTATTGTTTATACCAACTCTGGCTTTCCTCTTTACCAACAGCGAAGAAGTAATAATTGGTGGAGTCGTCGAAGCACTCGACGGATCATTATTATAGTTGTTATTTGAGGACTCGTTGGACAGCTCTAAACCAACGATTTCCATATGAAGTGATTCAGACGAGGACTCACTTGTGTGCAGATTAATGCCAGAGTTACTGATGACAATGCTGTGGTCCCGCGAACGACGTGTTGACCGCTGAGTGGAACTGCTTTTGCTTTGGTCCCTATCACGACCTGAAACATCAAATAGTAATTAAATAAATATGTAATAAATCTATTGATATAAACAATTAATCGATTAATTACTTCTTTTTGTCCTTTCGTTGGGACGGTTTGCGATTTTTTCTTTACTCATATTTTTGATACAATTATTTTTACTAATCTTTTGATTTTTCGTAGCATTTCCTGTCCTTAATCGCGGTTTATTGGCCCAAGAAAGTGTGGGATTATCTATTAAAGTTTCTTCATCACTGGAGCAGTTGTTTTCAGGGGTAAGACTCGATTCAGTCGAAGATATTTTATTTTTCCTAATTCTTAAGTTTTTAGTTTTGTTCAAATGATTAGATTCGGAGGAATCGCTAATTATATTATCGACGGACTCGTTATCTATCGGTGAAATACGAGTTCTGGCCGAAGAATTTGGAACGCGAGGACCCGATGGCACAGAAAAGGGCGGCAAATAAGTCAAAGAACTATTCTTTTTAGGCGCATCGTCGACACCCATACACGCTTTTATTAGTTCGGCCGCGTTCTCAGAACTCTTGCGTTTGTTGGGCCGAGACTTATGGTCCTGACTTGGTTTCATCTGTTGGTCTGATAAATGTGTAGACAAATCATTTGCTTTGAATTCTTCTTCATTAATGTTTTCATTGTCTTTCAAAGAGTCCAAGTGATCCGTTTCTGTACTGTTTGACAAATTTAAAATCGAGTCTTCCGTTACCTCCGATTCATCGCTTGATTTCTTCATATTATAGTTATGATCGGAGGCCACCGAATGTGTCAGAAGAATATCATCGTTGTCTTCTTCATCACTTATATCATTCTCAGTTAAATCTGAAGATTTGATAAGAAGGGGAACGGCCTCGTCGTCCATTTCATTGCTAGAGGTCGTCACTATTGTGAGACTTTCTGAGCACTGAACAGTCAGATCGACAGGTTCTGCAGCCTTATTATTGCCCAAATCAATGGCCGTAATGTGTGAATCGTTTTGATGACTGGAGTTATGGTTATTCTCAGTTTTGTCGGCGCTGTTATTAATCTCATTGCTTATCACTAAATGAGACGTTTCTTTGGGTTTATGTTCGCTATTATTGATTGAATTCATGGATTCAAAGGTAGGGTTGGTTTGAGTCACAGGTATCAGAAGTGAAGGTGTATTGACTGTCAGGGATTTTGCACTTTTGGCCGGTACCAGTTTAATAGAAGGCGACGGATTGGTCATAACTACAGACTTAACAACAACTAACTGACCGATTGAATTGCCGGCCATTGACACGGGAACACCTGCTTGGCCCACACCACCTGTTGTGGCCATTTTTGAGACTAAGAGGCGCACTGGAGGTGATGTTGTGTTTAGTGGTATAGGAGAACCACTTGATTGCAACTGATTTGGAGATAATGGTGATACTGGAGAAGAGGCCGTAGAGTTTATCAATTCAACTAATTTATTGGCCGCCGACCGCACTGTTATTCCTCCACTGCCCGACGGAATTGTTAAAAGTTTGAAGGGAACAGCTTTTGTTGGTAATGGACTGGAAAGTGAACTGTTACTAGAATCTGATGTCTTTCCACTGGTATTTGAAGAAGTGTTGGGAGAATTCAAGTTTGATTTGAATGTAATCAGAGTCACCCGACTCCCGCTCTCCAGAGATGACGACTTTAAATGAGAAAACACCGACGTTGTTGTGGTTGTCAAAGAAGGCACAGTAGTTGTGATGACGATCTGAAGGGGTTGTTTCACATTTTCGTCGCTAACACTACTCTTTGTGTCCACTGATGGCAAAGCTTCCAAACTTCGACTTTCATTAATATTTTTACCCGAATTTTGATTGACTTCACAAACAGTAGTATTCGGTTGGGAACTAATGTCAGAATCAGAAACATTTGTTTTGGCAAATTCTTCGGTATTTTTAACAAACGAATCTCTGTTTTCAGAACTTTTCGATTCATTTTCGATCGAATTAGAAGTAATGGCAGTGCTTTCAGATATCAACTGATTAGAAACCTCGGGATTGACTTTAATTTCTTTACTCTGAGAAACTGTTTGTGTTATGTCAACTGATTCTTCGGTTCGAACTTCAGATAAGATATTCGTTTCATTTGGTTGACACTCTTTTTGAGACTCAGCCTCTTCTTTGATTTCATCAGTTTTTGATTCAGGTATTGATTGAATGACTTCTGTTTGCTTCGAATCAGTCGATTGTTGGTCCAAAGACTTAGAATCGGACTGAGTCTCAGTTTGAGAGTCTATTTCATTAATTGGACTCAAATGGGGTTCACTGTTGTCTTCACCGTTCAAAATGACTTCACTCTTAGGTTTGTCTGATTGATCCGATAATTTGGATAATTCAGAGGATAACACAGTTTTTGACGTATTTTCAATCAATTGAGTGGTATTTGAATTGCTTATAGGAATTGAAAAACTGTTTTGATTTGTATCGAGTGTTTCATTGCATTCAATATCTGTTGTACTTTCGATGAGATAATTTTGAGAAGAATTTGATTCCACTGAATGCGAAGTATTTGTATTCTGGATATAATTCAGTTCTCGGGAATTAACTAATGCGGGAATAGATGAAGGAATACAATTCCTTCTTCCGATTCGGGTTATTTTAGTGATAATAGGTTCGGGATTTGCATTAATAAGAGGCTCGACAGTGACGAGAGTGGTTACGGGCATTATCCTTGACTTTGTTTTGATTACTTCATCAGAAGTTACGTTTTCTTTGACTTTTTTCTGCCTGTCTGCTGAAGAAGATATTAATGTTGTCTCTGATGGAACGGTTGACTCAGAATTAGTTAATTCGTTGTTTATATGGCAGATCTGGGCCTTGGTCTCAACGTTTTGATTGGTCGGCGCTGAGGGCTCTGAGCTGACATTCAACTCTTTATTTTCTTCATTAGAAATCGGAGTCTCTATTAAATTGATTTCTGAACTGACATTTGTTGAGACACTGTTGTGATTGTTGTTAACAGTTATCTCGTTTGTGATGATCGGAACGGTTGTATTGACTGCAAGCAAATCACTATTTGATGTATTTGTTGTGGTAATTGTCTGATCATTGGATTGAACACTATTTTTGATTGAACTGTCAGTCGTCACACGTATTGCACACATTTGTGAACTATTATTGTCTTCATTATGAAGAGGAGGCACACATTTATTTAAAGATATGTTTTTATTGTCTTTATTATCGTTCGATAAGTCTTTACATTTGTTTTGAGCACTACTTTTCGAACTGACATCAGATGATTGCAATACGACTCTATCCATTGATTCACTCGAATGGGTGGTCGAACTCAGACTCAATCTAAATGAAGAGTCACTAAGAGTTTGGTTTAAATCGACTAATGTCTCGACACTGGGAGGAGAGGCACATACAGACAAAGCAGAGGTAACGATTCCTCCACCGGAGAGGAAGCGCTGTTCTCTTTGTAATTTTTTTCTTTGGTTTTTATTCAAATTTGTACATTCAGTGCCCAAACCTGATTCAACAGACATCGCACGTGCCGTCCGAACGCCTCTGACCTTCTTCGACACATTTGTCTTCATTTCAAGTTCACTCGTACTCTCCCTCCTATTAGAGACAACAACAGCAGAGTTAGGCCCCCGGATCGAGATATGGAGTGGAGGGACACGGGGTTCAGCCATCACTGGCTGATTGGCATCTGTTTGAGTGGTGTATGTATTTGACGATGAATTCGATGATTCGCTTGACTTTTGTTTATTGTAATGACTGCGCGAAGGAAACGATGGGTTGGATGAAGAGGTGTTCGCACTTATGTCTCCTTTTAGGCACTCATTCTTTGCTTCAATTTTAACTTTAAGTTTAAGTCTTTCTGTCGTCGAATCACTCGAAGACTTGCAATCATTTACTTTAGAAGTCATTTCTTTTGAATGAGTTGGAGTATTGTTGTCGTTCCCCACATCTATAGACGACTGCGACGATACATCGGTTCCAGATTTTCCTAATCCAGAATCAGTATCTGATGAATGATTATTGTCTTTGCCATTACTGCCGGCGTCGGATAGACTACGTTCAGAGTTGCCGCCGACGTCAGAACCAGCGTCAAGTTCTGGAAATAGAGTTGCAGGGGATGGCCTGTCCTCTTCTTCTTCATCGCTGAGCATCGGTTCCAAAAGACCAGTAAAAGGGTTTATAAGATGTTTTGTTTTGCCGGTCATTCTGGACGGAGGCGGCGAAGAAAACACAGCATTCGATTCATTACCAGAAGTTACAGCTTTGTTATTGGCTGAGTTCGGGTTAGGACTAGACTTTTGCTCAACAACTGGCTTCGAGTGTGGGTCAGGCGTCGGATAGGGTTTGGAACTCAACTCTTGACTTGTGGTTACGAATATAGATTTGTGCAATTGAGTCGTCGCTATTGGAGGGGAACCGACTTTTGTTGCCGAGATTTGAGGTCGAGATAATTGAGACCGAAGAGGCAGCTGACCCGCTCTAACCACTTGCGGCTGTCCCTGTGCTTCGGGGTGTATTGAAGGGAATCTGAAAATAATTATAATTATAATTTGTGTAAAAGAAGAGGATAGACATCAAATACCTGGACATTGTGTTCAAAGGAATGCTTATTAAATGCGGAGAAATATTTGATATATTGAACGTCGACTGCGTTTGCATTTGTGGATCAATTCCTGACTGTTGTGGCAATGAATTGGACGGCAAGTGTTTTTGTGATGAGGAAGTGCTCGAAGTCGTTAATAACGACGTCTGTGCACTCGATAACAATGGAGTGACACTAATAGAATCTGAGGGTTGTGTTGCTTCCGGTTCGCTCTTTTCTTTCGATTTTCGACTAACTTTTCGTATTTTTCTCTTTTGTGTCAAATCGTGTGTTGCGTTGATTTGATTAAGAGCTGAGGACTGGGCACTCGAGCCCTTCATATGGCCTGTTGTAGCATCACTTTGCAAGAGGTTGACCAGAAGAGGACTTGTCAGCGCAACATTGGCTGAGGCACTGCTCTGGATGTTGGCAATCGTCTGACTGACCGCCTGCACTGATGACAACGTTTTTTGATGTGATGATTGGGGCTGTGTTTGAGAGCATTGTATTGGAAGGGAGTGCTGTGATTGGGATGACACGGGAGGACACACTTTGATATTCTTTGCATCTCTTGTGGTTATAGGTAGAGGTCTATTTGATGAAGTGATGGTTGAGCTGACGGTTGCGGTGGCAGATGTAATACCAGGACTATTAGTGGTCGACTTTAATGTATTAATGGTCTGATTCAACGGAACTGTTGTTGTGATCGTTTGATTCAATCGTTGAACTGATGTGTAATTCTTTGTATGCATTGCCTGATAGGAGTGTTGCATACTTGCGAAAGGGAACAGACCATAGCTTGACTGAATGTCACGACTGTTTGGTGCAGAAGTCGCAGACAAACGATTGCCTGCGTTGACACTAACACTACATGTGCTCGTTGTCGAAACACTAGTAGACAGTTGTGATGTCACAGTAGAAGAGCTCGAATTAATAAAAGGGATCGGCTCTGTGTTGATGGGCGCCACCACATTAGGGGAGAGAAAGGTCGGCAGTCGATCACTAATGGAGTCAGCACTGGTAACAGATGTATTGACCACATCGATATGGGGTTGACTCAAATATTGTGCTATATTTTTACGCGTTATCTCAACACTGGATCCGATGGAAGGCGAACCAATTAAGTCATTGTTTGAGACCAAAGACACACTATTGGGGGTCAAACTGTTGTTTATATTATTGAAATTCACAGTCAATTCACTGCTGTTTATATTTATTGAAGAGTTCACTGCAGACGAAGGAACGACACTATTGGCCACATTTTCATTGGACTTCACGACCACTAACTGCCGACTCTCATCGAAATTGTTGGCCAAAGTAAGAGTAATCACCTTTGAATCAAATCAATTCAAAATAAGGGTTAAGAATATAAAACGAAACGAAAGGATGGAATACCTGATCGCCTTCTATTTGAACCGAAAGTATTCCCAATTCTCTTAAGGTGTTATCTCCTCTTTGAGCCAATTGTCTCAGTCTTTGAGCGGCATTTCGAGGTATATTGAAAGTCACGCGAACGCTATTCCAGGGCTCGACTTTCGTCACCTGAAATGGCTTTTTGTTGTCTGAAAATAAGAAAATAAATGATTTTCAACAAAATTAACTCAAAAGAAGGAATACCGTCTGAAACGAGTCTTTTGAGTTTGCATATGATTTGTGTCAATCTGTTAGGAAAGGCCGGGTCTCTGAGATCGCCCTCACATGTTAACACTGTTTTGGCTAAGTCTGGATCATCTGCTGAGACATCCATGCCTTACATCACATATAAACAACATTTTCATTAATATCTTTCAATTATTAAAACAAATCAATTAAAATATTTTTGACATTTGTTTTGCAGATAATCAAAGAATTGAGAACTACTTATCAGATTTCATCTGCAAATCAAAAACAAAAAATTGGAAACAAATTTTTCGAAAATCTTTCGACAAAACCAAAAGTCGAATCGATTTTCGACAAGAATTTAATTTAAATAAATGAAAGCAACTTTTGCTTTGATTTCAAAACTTATTGTCTTAAAACTCAAATAATTTGAAATATGTTTAGGAAAATAGGGTTTAAAGTAAAGCAAATCTCATTTAATTGAGTACTTCATCCGATAATAACATAAAACTCTTAAATCACATCAAAATAAACTAAATATAAATAAAATCAAAAAATTAAATATTTTGCAAAAAAAATGTTTGTAAACTAAAACGAATTGAATTAAAATTTAAAATAAACAGAAATTGACTTCAATTTTGAGGGGAAAGTGATTTGAAGCCAATAAGAGTTAAGGCAATGAAACGATTATTTGCAAACGACAGACCAGTTTTGAAATCGACCGCAAATGTTGACTTTGGACGGGAGTGATGACCAGAGGTGGTCATTGTTGTGGGCGATAGCGTCCTACCTTCACATGATCTGATGGTTGGCATGATTTTATGCCTCTGACGTTCGCCATAGATATTGATGAACAATAACATCGACAGCCATTTGCAATACAAGTCATGCGCTCAACACTCGCACAACACGTACGGACTCGAGACTGGGCTCTACTCATAGGCTCT
>JAQFZI010001137.1:0-11081 GCA_034695605.1 Eupelops occultus
GATTGACTGCAGTTCAGTCAGTAATGCCCTCTGATATGAAGGTCAGGGATGGCGTATACCTGGGTAGGCGTCCGTCAATATTCTAGGCCAACGGTGGCCTTAATTTATTGATGACTACTATATTAATAGGGCTTACATTAAAAGAACATAAAATAGATGTTAACACAATATAAACAAGCAAATCAGACAAGAATACCAATAAGGGATTACAGAATATATGCTATATTTAAGACATATTTAAGATGTGATGACAAAAGTAACAATATATGCCATTAATAAAACTTTAAATTTTACCAAGATTAATATGACTTTTGTTTTTTGATTTGTATTTATATAAAACAAGAAATCTTTTCCTCCGAAACAATTCAGATCAAATTCAATGATTATCTAAAATTACATATACCAGCCCTTATGTTGGTCTATTATCTATTATGTTGTGATTGTTTACATATTATGCATAAACTTGATCAGTTTAATATCGGTGATACATTAAACATTGGCCCAAAAATAAAAATGATCCTGAACATGGGTTCGATGCTCCTTTAATTGAAGACAACTCTATTAATATGGGAGAAACTTAGGAGATAACCCTTCAATTAATTGAGTAAATAAGAATAAGATTATTTTGTTTATAACCTTTTATGTTATGTTAATTTAAATATTAGTTTAAAATGTTTTTATTCATAATTACCATAAAAAGAATAATTTTGATTTTGATTTTGAATTTATTAAACATTAATTGTTTGAAAAAAAATGAAATTCAAGTTTGAATTACTCTTACATTTATTGCAATATTTGAGATAAACTGCAAAATATTTACTTAATTTTTCTTCATATAAAGTCTTTAATTAGACTAACATTTCAATTGTTATCTCAACAGAAACCTAATAGGTTTCAAGGAATAACCAGGTTAATAAATTGTTTACTCTTTTTTCTTACTTATTTTAAAGACTGATAGGTCAAATAATTAATTGGCTAAACATCCAGTTATATGAGGACAAACAGGGTATGAGTTGAACAATTTTGACAAAATAAAAAAGGCGCATTAGATATGTGTTTAGTGATGCCCAAGGTGAGAGTATCACTGATATGTCTTAGTTCAATTATTGTAGTCGCTCTTATCTTGTTCAAAAAATGTTGGTGTTTCTCAGGGGAATGAGTAATATGATTGTAATATAATAGGTGATAGGATATTTTATTATTTAACGAATTTTATTTAAATACTGCTCACACATAATTTGGTGTTAGTCTGAGAAAAGAATTGCTTTTATTTAGCATCTGACACATTTGTGACAATGAAAATTAGTTTATATCGACCACATCTCTACAAATATGTTTATATTGTGGGCAGTCTTTGTTTGGATGTATTCTTTTATGTTTTATTACTAATTGCCACCACATTTCTTTTTGTCTGGGTCTTTGTCAACAAGGGACATATCAAAACTGATGACTATTCACACAGGTGAAAAATACTCTTATATATATTTGTCCTTTCTATTGATGTAATTATGTTGAAAATGACCCAGCACACTTAATCTGAAAACACAAGAAGTCATTTATACAAACTTTTCTGCAGAAGATTTTAACAACACTTATGTTAAACCAAATGAGTTTCAAAATTATAATAAAATTTGGGATAGAAGTGAATTTGTCACAATTGAACCTGATGAAATTCAATTCATGACAAATATGGTAATAACCGCTAATCAGACAAGGGGAAAGTGTCCAGATAGTCCTATGATCAGAAATGTTGAATGTGATCCAAAAAACAATAAATGCAGGAAAGGGTTTCGCTCTTCAAATGGAATTCATACAGGTAATTGTGTGAGGGCTGACTTTCCACTCAACCATACTTATCAGTATAATAATGGTTTCGCCTGTGAAATGATAGGTAACTCTTTTTCTTATTATTTAAAATTTGATGATTAAGCAAAAAAACATTTATTTCGTTTCATGGTTAGGGTGGTGTCCAGTGGATAGATTCTTGGTTCCTTTGAACAACTATCGGCCAATCCTGCTTGAAACAATAAACTCAACACTTTACATTGATAATTCTGTAGAATTTCCGAATCACGACATTGTGATCAATAATTTATTTCATTTCCATTGTCTTTATCACCCTACTCAAAATGCTGACTGTCCAATATTTAAACTGGGTGATATTATAAAATTCATACAAAATCCTTCCCAAAGTTATGAGGAGATGGCTAAATTTGGGGCCACCATTGATATAAACATTGAATGGAAGTGCTATAAATCTATGTTTTCCCCGAATATAACTGACTGTAAACCCAAATATTCTTTCAGAAGAGTAGACGTTTGGGAAAATAGATCTCGTTTCATGTATTATACCGGTGCTAATAACTATGGCAATAAACGCGATTATACTAAAGGTTACAGGATCAGATTCGCAGTTAAAGTCGAAGCTACCCTGAGCCAATTCGACTTCTTCAAATTTTCTGTGGTTTTTATGGCGTACACACCAATAGCCTGGACTCTGGTTTGTGTAATATTTCGAAGGTTCGCAAAATTTTTATATCCTGGTTATATAATCAACAACGAAAAGGTAATTGATGTGAGCAAGATAAATCACAGATTCCGTCGAAATCTAGATATAGATTACCAAACTGTAATTATAAATGAAGATACTCTGGTCAATTAATCAACTTTTCCTCTGTATTTTTGGTTTCTAACCTTTTATGTTATGGTAATTTAACTTAACTTCATTTTAATCTAGTTCCAATAATGAATATTATTTTTGGTTAAAAAAAATTTAATAAAAATTGTTTCAACAAAAACAATATTTCTGTAAAACTGTATTATCGATACAATCGGATTGCAATCCGTATTCATTTATTCGGGAGATTTCCCCAATTATTGCCATTTTGTCAAACATTACTCTAACCGTTGCCTCAAAAATAGCAAGACTTGGCTTAACCTTCAATCGGATTAAATAAAACTTTTGAAAATTTAATGTAGTTTTTGTTGACTCATAAGCCGATAGTATTTCCTTTAAAATCAATTTTCGACATAACTTTGACACCGGTTTTAAAAGTCGGTTGACTTCTGAGACCACAAATTTTGCGATAGGACTGACATTCTGGTGATCATCGATGCGGTTATGCTGAGTGCAGACACACCAGTGTTGCGATATCTGCTCAGAATCACAGCTTCGGTTTATTGGGATCTCACTAAACAGAGAAACCCCATGACTCAGGTTTTGTACTGATTTTCCTGTAATTTATTAAATGATTTAATTAGTGTCTCCGTTGGTTACCCCACTTATTATTATTACCTTTAATTATATGAAGAAGTGTGGCATAAATGTCGAAAGGAGTGGTCAGTCTATGAGAATTCATGACTAAGTTCTGGTCAATTTCTAATGTTTTAAATTTGCTTGGTAAATAAATATATAGAAGAGGCAGTCTTTCTTCAATGGTGCCAGATGCAGTTTCCCTCATTTTGCCGAATCTTATACCATGGTCAGAAAAGAGAAACAGAATCGTGTCTTCCATTAGATTGTTGTCAAATAGTTGTGACAGTAGTTTATAAACGGGTAGATCCGCATAACCCGCATAATTGGCCTTATTATGAGTTAAATGAGCCATAAATATAAAGGCAAAGAATTTTTGTTCGCGAATTTTCATCGCTTCTATCAAATCGTGTGTATAATTGAAATAGAACTGAAAGATACAGAATTTTCATCTTGATTAAAAAATTTCAAAAACTTACCTCGATTTCCATTTTGTCTTTATAGCAGAAGCCTCTCAATTGTCTATCAATAGCTAATGAGACAGGTCTAAGATAATAGTCTGTAGGCTCCTCAATAAAACCCTGGCGCTTATAATTGAAGAGTGAATATCTTGGATAGTCTTCGATGAAAGTAGTCATAAAATTTTGTTGAGAAAACTCTTTCCAAATAAATGGCAAATCATCAAAATATTTGGTATGACTGACCGACTCATTCCAAAAGTAATCATGGGGCTGACCGGTTAGGATAGGCATCAAATTTGGGAAAGTATTGTCTCCCACTTTGTTGTAGCCATAAATAGGATAGAAATTGTGTTTTTCAGCCAAACTTTGGGTTAAACTAAACTGTCGTTTGAAGTTTAGCCATGAGATTGAGTCAATGCCTAACATTAAAACATTTGGCACTTTTTGGTTAACAGTTCTGTAGTTTTTTGTCTTCAAATCCTTTTCAGGAATTAAAGGAATTATTTGTTCAAAAATTTTGGTTTTTAGAATTTTTTTGGTTTTCCTAAACTTTTTCTTCTGATAGCACCTGACTCGGACGGCAATACAGTTTGTTATATTGACAGAAAGTCCAATAGGACCTATCTCTTTGCCGAACTGCACTATGGAATCGACACCTCTTTCTCGTAGTATTTCTGTTGCAAAACACTCGGGGATGGGCTGAGTATTGCTCAAGACTTTTATATTAATCACAGTTTGGTCGACACGTTTAGCACTAATCACTTTTGTCTCACGGGATCGACATTTGATACTTCTTCCGCTGTAATTAAGAAAGAGATGTCGGGTCTCGGCGTCAAATAGCGGCCATTCAATCATTTTACACAATTCTGTGTTCACTAAATATTTTATTTTTGTTGAGTTTTCATATATTTGTGTAATTATTGGCAACAAAAGTGATGATGAATTCAATGAGGAATTCAAGCTTTGAAGCGATGAAATCATTGATGTATTCAATACTCTGTTGAAAATTAATTAATAGATGAGTTTATTATTTAGTATTTGAATGATTTTAATTATTTATTTATTTACCTTTTTATTGAATTTGGAAAATTTGAATAAATTAAATAAATTACAAATAATTTGATTGAAATGAATAACAATTTCTTTCGATTTCTTTTAAGTGAGGAAAACATCTTTGGCTTTGAATCACAATTTATTTAAGAAGAATAGATTGAATTTATCAATGAAAACATCTTGTAACATAAAATCAAGTAACACTTTTGTGGATTTCATTTAAAACACTAGTTGTTTTCATTTTCAAAGCTTATTGTTTTAACTAGTTCAAATATTTGTTGTCAATTCATTGTTAAATCTTTTAAATTATTATTTTGTTTGAGTTCTTCAAAAAGTTATTGTTTCGTAGATTTGTTGCACAAAATAAAGACTTAGAGGACAGTCACATACATAACTCAAATGTTTTCAGAAGAGCGATCAAGCCTTAAGTAAGCTTGCAAATATTAGTTATTAATCTGCTACTTGTTTTGTTTGTTGAGGACAGCCTTCAAAAAACGGAGTCATAATAGAGGAAGAAATTGCTATTGAAGTCTACGCCTAAAGATGTTATTCATTGAACAAAAACACAATTGAAATGTCAAATAACTTATCAAATGTTAACTCAATCGCAAATTCATTGCTTAGTTTTCAATGACTTCAATGTTAAACACAATTCATGTAATTATTTGAATCACAAAATGATTTTTAAATAAAAATATCGAAACTAATAATTGATTTCGAGTCAGAAAAAAGTTTTGAAACAACTTTTCCTTTGAATCTTCAAACGAAAAATAAATTCAATAATAAAATTAAAGTCTATTTTATTAACACTTTTATAAATATTTTTCTTAAATGTTTTCGAAGCCAAGTCTTAAAAGCATTTTATAGTCACAAAAACAAATGGTTTGTTTAAATCAATATCCCGTTAAGAGTTCCGACACTTCCTTTCCTTCAATACCAGAATCAGAGGAGAGGAGAGAAGAAAAAAATTATTTTTGAAATATTAACTTAACTTAACATTCATTTGAAAGAATATTTTCATTTCAATTATAAATGGGTTAATGAACTCAATTCAAGCCGTGATTATCGAAACAAAACTCAATTTATATTCAAATCACAACTTCAAAGTTTATATTCACAATTCACTTGAACAGAATAGACATCCCTTTCCTCGTCATTAGTAATATAAAAGACAAACAATAATTCATTGGAAAATATGTATAAAAACTTAAGGAAAACTTCACATCAATTATTGAATCATTTTCTATAAATATCTCACATTTAATGAGATGTTTGTATAATAATGTATTGAAAAACATACCATAAATTAAATACTAATGGCTTTTAATAATGGATTATTATATTTATTCAATTCTTAATCTCAATGAGTCTTGACTTAAGAGTCAAACATTTTTTTATATTTATTTCCCAATTAGTTGTGATTCAAATAGATTTTTAGGGATTGGCATAAAAGCCTTGACTTAATAAAACCCTATATTATTGCTAGGAAACGAATTTCTAGGTAAAAGAATGTCCACCCTGCACACATAAATTAAAACCTTTTTTCCAATTTAACAAGACCTTTAAATAAAACCTTGAACATCCCTGTTTTTTAAAAGTTGTGTTTATTTGATTTAAATTTATTTTTATTCTGTGCGACTCTTAAAAAATACAGACAAAAGATCCGTTTAACAAAAGATTTATGTACCCTTCTTATTATCAATAGAAAGGTTATTTTGCAATATTTTTTTAATTGAATTTACAGTTAATTGAGAGTTGAATTCAAAGACGAATTATATTTAATTGAATTGAAATATTTGTGACCTATTTTTTTAAACCTAATTATTGGGAGTTTTGTGGGAAAAAAAATTTCGATTCAATGAAAAGATTGAAATATAAATAATTGAGAAATAAATTAAAACTCAATTTTTCACAAATTATTGATTCTTTTGTTGTTTTAAAGCTTATAATTAAAATTTCAAATATGAAGTGCCAAAAGTTTAATCAAACAAACTAGGATAATTCTTTAGAATTATTGCATATCATTAGGCTTTGATTTTAATCAATTTTAACAAATTCTAAACATTGAAATTGATTCTTGCATTTTATTAAAACATATTTGCAAAACATAAATAACAAGTAATTAATAGCCAATAATTAATTAAATTTATAATATGAGTAAGGCAATAATTAGCTGACAAGTTAATTAAAGGTATAGTTTCAGTCAAAAAGATGTCAATCAAATCAGTGATTATATGTTTATGTGTCTTATACTATACTTTTGGACCGACCAATGCTTGGGCTCCTTATCCGCTCTTTGAGAATACAATTTATGAATACAATCGAAACGATTTCAATACAAGTGGACAGTCTTTCAATTTAGGAAATCCAGAGGACTTCCGCAATGCTGTGTTTGAGGCCTGCCGTTATACGTTTGCGGGCGCATGGAATCTAATAACAGCCCAACAAATGCGGTTCCGTGAATTGAACCGCTCTTTGAAAGATCGTTGGTTTTATTGCGGACTTCCCTTCGGAGTGAAGCCATTTTATAGAGAATACGGAGAGGCGGCCGTCATTTTCTATGGTCCCCAACATAGACATCCAGAGAAAACAAACACCGCTTCGATGATCCATGCTTATTTTTCACAGAAACAGGCCCAAAAACATTCAGTATTAATGACACCAAGAATATTAGGTAGTTTTCCTGGTGGTCGGGTCGAAGAATACTGGTTTGTCATACATGAGTGATAAAATGTGCAATTATTCATCTAGGTTCTTTCACACTTTTAGGCAGAATACAAGAGTTGCCCATAAATCTGACATTGCTTCAATAGCCGATGAGGTTTTGAAAAAGCTTGCTTATATTCATGGACTGAATCCACCCGCCCCCAGATCTATAGATCACTTCTGGCACGAAATATCAACATTTCTGTCAATCATAAGAAGGGCTCAATTCAGTCATAAGTCAGACAAACATTTACCCAAACAGAAGGTTAGTTTAAAATCTATCGAAAATGATTTGAATTATATTTGATTAATAGGCAATCATAGCAGAGATTTTGCATGCTAACCTAGAAGCTGAAGCCCTTTGGCTTCGACAATATTTAGACGGCTTGTCTGTGCCGATAGTCTTCTCTCATGGAAACCCTCGCGTCCAACAAATCTATTTGAGAAGATTCGGCAGAAAAGAAAATTTGTTGACTTTTCTCAACTTGGGTTGGGGTCGATATATGTACAGGAGCTACGATTTGGCTGATTTTATTCAAGAAGCATCTATTGATATAAGTAGACACTTACCATACCCTCACTTCCAAGTGGACGACAAATTTCCTCCAACACCACAACAAGTGAATAAATTGATTTCAACATACCTTCAGTATATGACTCCATTGGAAAGGGAGTGGCCATTTGCTGTCCATACAATTGAAGCAATGCATGAAGAGTTAGATAGAGCCACCTTGTTGACACACTTTTATAATGGCGTTCAGGCACTTATGTCATCCTTTTATAATTTCGGAAAAAAGTTTGGTTTTCCTGAATATTCCAAAACACGTTTCGATATGTATTACAAATTCAAACAACAACTCATTCAAAGGAAAGGACTGAATATTCCATTATTTGCTATAAACACTCTTCCTAACCAACTTATAGACAAAGAATATCCGGGCGCTCGTCTTATAGGACCTAATGATATGTTATATTTAGATCCGTTCGCTATTTCAAGTGCGTCCATATCTGGACATCTCTTTCCATTAAATTTTGTGACAAATTCATTAGATTTAGACTTATGTCAAAAATTGTCGCAAAATAGAGAAATCAATTCACTTTTAAAGATCAAAAGGCCATTAGAGGCCATTAACCCATATGTTCCGAATCCAGAATTTGAGCACTCTTTGCCATCAGGGGATATAAATAGATTGACGCCATTAAACAGAGCAAATATCTCACAAAGTCAACAGCAACAACAGGTTGTAGGTTTTGAAGGTGCTAAACCACAACAACAACAACAACAACAACAACAACCTGATGAAATAGGAGAAGATGGACAATTGCAGGAGCAACATCAAAAGGCTGGAGGTTTAGGAGATGCTCAACAGCAGCAGAAACAACAAGCAGAAGGTTTGGAAATTGCTCAACAACAATTACAGAAGCAGCAGCATCCGGCTGAAGGTTTAGGAAGTGCCAAACAACAACTACAACAAAAAAAATTGCATCAGCAGCAATTACACCATTTGCAACAACAGGTTGTAGGTTTTGAAGGTGCTAAACCACAACAACAACAACAGCAGCAGCAACAACAACAACAACCTGATGAAATAGGATATGATGGACAATTGCAGGAGCAACATCAAAAGGCTGGAGGTTTAGGAGATGTTCAACAACAACAGCAGCAGCAACAAGCAGAAAATTTGGAAAATGCTCAACAACAATTGCAGAGTCAGCAGCAAAAGCATCCGGCTGAAGGTTTAGTAGATGCTCACGAACATTTGCTACAACAGCAACAACAACAGACTGGTGGTTTAAGAGAAGATCCACAAGAATCGGCACAACAGCAACAACTGCAGCAAAAATTGCATCAATTACAACAATTGCAGCAAGAGCATCAGGTTGAAGGTTTAGAAAATGCTCAAGAACATTTACTACAACAACAGGAACAAGCTGAAGGTTTGGGGATTGCTCAAAAACAGCAGCAGCAAAAATTGCATCAGCAAAAACAGCCTGATGGTTTAACAGGTGCTGAACAACAATTGCTACAAAAATTGTATCTACAACTATTGCAGCAACAAATTGATGGAAGTTTAGGAGGTGCTCAACAATTGTTACAAAAACTACAGCAACAATTGCATCACAAGCAATTACAATCATTGCAACAACAAAAGCAACAAGAGGCTGGGGGCGTAGGAGGTTCTCAACAACAGCAGAAGCAACAATTGCAACAACTGGCTGGTGGTTTAAGAGATGATCCACAACTATTGTTACAACAACTGCAGCAACAATTGCATCAGCAGCAACAGCCGGGAGGTTTAGAAAATGCTCAACAACAATTGTTAGAACAACTTCAACAACTGCAGCAAATACAACAGGCTGGTGGTTCAAGAAGTGATCAACTACAATTGCTACAAAAATTGCATCAACAACAAACTGGAGGTTTAAGAGGTTCTCAACAACAGCAGCAGCAACAAATTGATGGAAGTCTAGGAGGTGATCCACAACAATTGCTACAACAAAAGCAGCAACAATTTTTGCTACAACAACAACAGTTAGGACAAAAATTACAGCAACAACAATTGCATCAGCAGCAGTTACAACAATTGCATAAACACCAACAAACTGGAGGTTTAGGAGGTTATCAACAACAACAACAACAACAACATTTAGCACAATTACAGCAGCAGCAGCAACAACAACAACAAGCTGGAGGTCTAAGACGTGATCCACAACAATTGCAACAACAACAACAACAAACTGGAGGTTTAATCGGTTCGCAACAACAGCAACAAAAACAACATTTAGCACAATTACAGCAGCAGCAACAACAACAACAGGCTGGTGGTTTAAGAGATTCTCAACAACAGCAGCAGCAACAAATTGATGGAAGTCTAGGAGGTGTTCCCCAACAATTGTTACAACGACAACTTCAGCATCAATTGCAACAACAACAAATTGGAGGTTTAGGAGATTCTCAACAACAACAACAGCAACAACATTTAGCACAAATACAACAGCAGCAACAACAAAAACAGGCTGGTGGTTTAAGAGATTCTCAACAACAGCAGCAGCAACAACTTGATGGAGGTTTAGGAGGTTATCCCCAACAATTGATACAACAACGACAACTGCAGGGACTACAGCAATTACTTCATCAGCAACAGGCTGGAGATTTAGGAGGTTATCCCCAACAATTTTTACAACAACAACAAACTGGAGGTCTAGGCGGTTCTCAACAACAGCAGCAACAATATTTGCAACAACAACAACAACAACAGGCTGGTGGTTTAGGAGGTGATCCCCAACAATTGTTACAACGACAACTGCAGCAACAATTGCTTCAGCAGCAACTACAACAATTGCAGCAACAACAAACTGGAGGTTTAAGAGTTTCGCAACAACAACATTTAGCACAATTACAGCAGCAGCAGCAACAACAACAACAACAACAACAGGCTGGTGGTTTAGGAGGTGTTCCCCAACAATTGTTGCAACAACGACAACTGCAGCAACAATTAGAGCAACAACAGAAATTGGCTGAAGGTTTAAGAGGTGATCCCCAACAATTGATACAACAACGACAAACTGGAGGTTTAGGCGGTTCTCAACAACAGCAGCAACAATAT
>JAQFZI010001138.1:0-11077 GCA_034695605.1 Eupelops occultus
AATAAATGTTTCACCAGTTTATTATTGAGAACTTATTTTATAACAAAGCCATCGCTTACTGTGGAAACACTCGAAGACATTGTCTCTAAATCTGAGCTCAGAATCGCAGGAAGACGTGGTTTAGAAGAAATCAAATCAATTAAACCCGAAATCTATGAAAGTCTTTATCCGCGACTCATTCAATACGAACATCATGTGAAAATAAATAGTTTTGATTTTTCATTTCTTCAATTCGTCTCTTGTACTCAGCTATTTGTTGATATTTATCAGAGGAAGTCTATTTTACTCTTAGACACACCTAAATCTAGTTTGGTGAAAAGTTTATACTCAAAATTAATTTTAAAGGAATCCGAGCACAAATACAATCAAAAGTTTTTGTTTAGTTATGTATCAAAAAATGTTCAAAACTCTGAACAGATTTTTCGAATGTGAGTTAATAATCATTATATGATTCAAATTATTTAAACTTGCTATTCAATAATTTTCTAGGTTAAGCAATCAGATTGAAAGTGGGATAACCTACCGATCATATGATATTGCGGCCATTGTTTCAGAAATTTATACTCAAACTGAAACCCCACAAGAAGACCAAGAAACATCTAAAATATTGGAACTTGATAACAATATAAGTTTAGAAATGTTATTTAAAGGACCTATTTTTGGTCTTTTCATTGGTTATCTAATTTCTATCATTGTATTATTACATGAAAATTATCATGCTATTCGTTTGAATACTATAATAGCATTGGGTTGTTGTCAATGTTTATTCAAATTCATAATTTGCCATATTTTGAACACGTTGAAAAAGTTAGTTTGCAAATAATTCTCTGTATTTCACAATCAATGAGAAGACTTTAATTATTAGCTATCATTATTGGAAAAACAAAATTAAATAAACTATGAGAAAATTATGTTTTTTTTCATATTTTTATTGTTATAAATTGGTTTAAAAATAATATGAATTTGTGTTTTGACCAAGTTAGTCTTCAATTTATTTCAATTTATTTCAATTTATTTAAGAAAATGCCTTTCAATTTTGCAAGATACTTAAATATATTCAGAATATTTATGGAATATAGATTCATAAACACTAAACAGTATATGTGCAAGGCTAATAATGAGACAATAGGAGAAATAGTCTTTCCTAGACATACAACAGTAAGTGAACGGTATGTATATTCCAAATAACTCGGTTATTTTCGCTAGGTAATCTTTTTTGGAGCCGAATTGAATGCCATTGTCTATTTAACTTGCAAGATGAACTTGCTTATTAATTTTGTTTACAGTTCATGCGAAGAATATTTAACAGAAGGGAAGGTATGTTTACCTGGCAATTCTATTAATAATTAAAAATAACTTGAGCACAATTTGGTTGGTAATTTGGTTGTCTAATTGAACAATAAGTTAATAATCAAGGTAATAAGATATTAAACATTTTATATAGGGTTCACCATCCCTTTGTTTAACTGGTTATTTGAGTGATGACCAAGCTGGTTCCAATTATTGTTATCATATACTAACGAAATATATGGTAGAGCTGTTAAGCACATTAAGATACAACCAAGATGAATCTTATTTTCCTTATAAGAATTTATTAACACTTCCGGTAAATACAAAGTTATAACAAAATTTGCAAGTTCATTAGTTGTTTAAAATAGGTCTGGATGAGTTTGTTCTTGTCAACTTTGCTTTACTCATTGGTTTTAGCTGAATTTGATTCTAGCTATAAAGTTTTGAAATGGCTTAATACAAATTTTGGCCTTTCACTTGGTCAATCATCTAAAATATTTGAATCAATTAAGAATAAGAAAGCAAAAATTGTTATTCTTATTTTTACTTGGTTATTTTGCTCAACAATAATGAATAAATGTTTTACAAGTTTATTATTGGAAACTTATTTCAAAACAAAGCCATCGCTTACTGTGGAAACACTCGAAGACATTGTCTCTAATCCTGAGCTGAAAGTTGTGGGAAGACTAGGATTACAAGAAATCAAATCAATTAAACCCGAAGTCTATGAAAATCTTTATCCACGACTTATTCAATACGAACAACATTTAGGGATAAATAGTTCAAATACAACTCACATTAATGGAAATGCTCAACCTCTTGACGATATTTACCATGGCAAAGCTGTTTTAATATTGGATACACAAGTATCAAATTTAATGAAGAGTTTAAACGCAAAGCTAAATATTATTGAATCCGAACACAAATATATTGAAAAGTTTTGTTTCAGTTATGTTTCAAAAAAATTTCATAAATCTGAACAAATTTTTCAAATGTGAGTTAACCCATAATAAATAAAATGATTTAATCTAGCTACTAATTTAAATAATTTTCAGGTTAAGCAACCAAATCGAAAGTGGAATTACTTACCGGTCCTCTAAAATATTGTCTATTGTTGGAGATCTTTATACAAATACTGAACAATCAGATACACAAAAATTAGAAGACCAAGATACACAAAAATTATTAGAGCTTGATAAAAAGATAGATATAAAAATACTACTCAAAGGTCCTATTTTAGTTCTTCTAGCAGGGTATTTAATCTCTGTGTCGATATTTATTTGTGAAAATTATCTACAAATACAATTATATCTACAATTACCAAATTAGAAGCACCTTGTTCATCTTCTTGGCAATAATATTGGATAAGTTTGAAAGATTTATATTTTCTGGATATTTGAATAAATTCATAGAAAGTTTAGTCAAATTTTGAACCAAAATTAGGGAGGGGTACTTCCAAACTAAATAATAAGTGAGGGTTTTTAGTCTTTACTCCCTTCGGCATCACTGATATTCATTGTTATAATTGGAAAATTGCATGTTACACTTTCTTAGAACTTATTTTTATTAATCAGGAAAAATAAATAGTTAATATTTGTCTAATTTCACGCGATCAAATAGTTTTCAAATAATCAATATACATCGTAACATATAAATATACATGTAGATTTGAATACATGTAACAAGTGATCAAGGCAACTTTATTTGTGAATTTGTTTAGAAATAAATAAATGTTTTTGATAATTTTACCAAGTTTGAAGTTTGTTATAATAAAATGGCTTTCAATTTAGCAAGGTTTTTTAAAATATTCGGAATCTTTGCAAAATATAGAATCATACCTGATGGAAAGTATTCCTGCAAAACAATAAATGAGACAATGGGACAGATATTTGTTCCTAAAAATGGAGTATGTAAATTAAATTAAGACTAGTTCAAATTTATAATTAATAAATTATTTTATTAGAAAATTTTATCTGGTGTTCGATTGAACATAATTGACTACGTTACATGCAATATGAACATGGTTATAAATTTTATAGACACTTCTTGCGACAAATATATTGCAGAAAATAAGGTAAGTTTAAGAAAAGGTTAAAATAAGCCTGGCCAAAACAAATATTTTTAAATAATTTAAGCAAATGAAGATTATTGAGAAATAAAATGAATCCTTCCTTAGGATTCGCCAATGTTTTGTAATCGTGGTAATTTGTTAGATGATCAATTTGAATCTAGATACTTTTATCATGTACAAACTGATTTTATGGTTGTGATATTGAGCACATTGAAATATGATCCAGATGTCACTTACATTTCCTATGGGCGACTATTTACATCTTGGGTAATACATCTTATTTAATTAAATTGTGCAAGCTAATAAATTAATCTAAATTAGGTTTGGATTTATTTGGGCATTTCATTGTTGATTTACACCTGGCTTCTTTTTAAAATAAATAAAATAAATGTATTGAAATGGTTGTTTAGTATAATTGGTCTATTGCTTGCTCAATCATCAAGACAATTTAAAACATTTGATAAAAAGAAAGTAATAATAATAATTTTAGCTTTTACCTGGTTATTTTGCTCAACAATATTGAATAAATGTTTCACCAGTTTATTATTGAGAACTTATTTCAAAACAAAGCCATCGCTTACTGTGGAAACACTCGAAGACATTGTCACTAATCCTAAACTAGGAATCGTTGGAAGACTAGGTTTGGAAGAAATCAAATCAATTAAACCGGAAATCTATGAAAGTCTTTATCCACGACTTATTCAATATGAAGATCATTTGAAAATAAATAGTTTAGATAATATTCAAGTCACTTCCTGTACTCAGCTTTTTGTTGATATTTATCAGAGGAAGTCTATTTTACTGTTGGACACACATTATATTGATTTAGTGAAAAATTTATACTCAAAATTAAATATAATGGAATCCGAGCACAAATACAATCAAAAGTTTTTGTTTAGTTATGTATCAAAAAATGTTCAAAACTCTAACATAATTAAACAAATGTGAGTTAAAGTTTAATACTAAGTTCAGATTTAATCTTGATAATAATTTTCTAGATTAAGCAATCAGATTGAAAGTGGGATAAATTACCGAGCAAATGATATTCGGACCATTGTTTCAGAAATTTATACTCAAACTGACAGATCTCAAGATGAGCAAGAAACATCCAAAATATTAGACCTTGATAACAAGATTAGTTTAGAAATGTTATATAAAGGACCAATTATTGGACTTTTGTTCGGGTATTTAATCTCTGTGATTGTACTTGTTTATGAGAATATTGAATTTGCTATCGAAAATTCTATAATAGTCATAATTATTTTGCCGAAGGCTTTAGTCATGATTAATTGAATTGAATTATTTATAATCAATGTTTTCAACAGAAGCTGATCTCCAATACACAAGAGTTTTTGAAATTGACACAATTAAACAAATTTTATATTGGAATTAAAAATGTGACTTTATATGTTATTTAGGGGTCGGCATCGAGTTGTATGCAGCGAATAGTGAATAAACAAACAAATGTTCTTGAATATGTATTTTAAATTGGTGTTAAATATAATTAATCTGGCAAAACATTTTCTAAATAAACAAGTTTCATAATTAAAATCTATAATAGTTTTGTAATTGTTGTAAAAAACATATTTAATGTTTACCTATTTATTAAACTAAGTTTTCCAACATTTTTCTTAGAATACAAAACTATTATCAAGGCACTAATTAAATTATGAATACATGTACTAGTTTGAGCAATGGAAAAAAAGTTTGAAAAGCAGATGTAATCATGTATTTTTTAATGTTTTCAACAACAATTAGTCTTCAGCTTATTTTCCTAAATAAAGAAATACACTTATCAATTTATTTCGAGAAGTATAGATTAACCAAGCTATTAATTGTTTTTTTATTCAATAAATGTTGACTACTTGTTTTACAAAACATTATAATTAACTTTTTTTCTTAGAAAATTAAATAATTGACATGCCACTAATTATGTTCTTGCAGATGTTGTTTTATCTGCCCTAGTTTGAATATTGTATAAGTGAAAGAAGTTTAACTAATTCTGAAAACAACTAGAATATTTTATTTTAGTTAATCAGTTCAAGTTTGAATTTTGTTATAGTAAAATGGGCTACGATTTAGCAAGGTTGTTGAAATTACTGGCAATTTTTGCAAAATATATAAACACACCGGATGGAAAGTATATCTGCGTGACAAATAACGAGACAGTTGGACAGATATCTGCATCTAAGCATAATAGTGTATGTAAATTTATGACTAGTTCAAATTTGTAATAAATAATAAATTGTTTTATTAGGAATATTTATTTGGTTATGATTTGAACATTATTGACTATATAGCATGCAAAATGAAGTTGGTAATTAATTTCGTTGATTCTACCTGCGAAGAATATATTTCAGAAAATGAGGTAGGTTTAAGAGGTTTAAAAAAAGGTAAAAATAAGCCTGGCCAAATTTTTTAAATAAACGAAGCATTTAAAAATTATTGAGAAATAAAGAAAATCCCTCATTAGGATTCGCCAATTTTTTGTAATCGTGGTAATTTGTTAAATGAGCAACTTCAATCTAAATACTTTTATCATATACAAACCGATTACATGGTTGAGTTAGTGAGCACATTGAGATATGATCCAGATGTCACTTACTTTTCATATGTGCGACTATTTTCATTTTGGGTAATACCTTTTATTTAATTAAATAATACAAGCTAATAAATTAATTTAAATTAGGTTTGGGTTAATTTGTTAACTTCAATTTTGTTTTACACCTGGCTACTTTGTAAAAATAATATTAGAAATATATTGAGTTGGTTGTTCATTATAATTGGTCTAAAACTTTCTCAATCATCAAGACAATTTAAAACAATTGATAAAAAGAAAGCACAAATAGTTGTACTCCTTTTCACCTTGTTAATTTGTTCAACAATATTGAATAAATGTTTCACCAGTTTATTATTGAGAACTTATTTCAAAACAAAGCCATCGCTTACTGTGGAAACACTCGAAGACATTGTCTCTAACCCAGAGCTCAGAATTGTCGGAAGAGTTGGTTTAGAAGAAATCAAATCATTTAAACCCGGAATCTATGAAAGTCTTTTTCCGCGACTTATTCAATACGAAAGTCATTTGAAAATAAATAGTTTATATAGTACTCAAATGGCTTCTTGTACTCAGCTCTTTGTTGATATTTATCAGAGGAATTCTATTTTACTGTTGGACACACATAAAACTAGTTTGACGAAAAAAATTTACTCAAAATTCAACTTAATGGAATCCGAGCACAAATACATTCAAAAGTTTTTGTTTAGTTATGTATCAAAAAATGTTCAAAATTCAGAACAGATTTTTCGAATTTAAGTATATTAATGAATGTAAACATATAAGTATTTAAACTTGATCATAATTTAATAGGTTTAGCAATCAGATTGAAAGTGGTATATATTACCGGAAACGTGATATTCTGACCATTATTTTCGAAATTAATACTCAAACTGACACATCTCAAGAAGAGCAAGAAACATCCAAAATATTAGACCTTGATAACAAAATTAATTTAGAAATGTTATTTAAAGGGTCTATTCTGGGGCTTTTGTTGGGATATGTATTATCCATTTTTGTTATTATTTATGAAAATTATAAAGATTTTATTTTGTATTGTTTTATAGCCAAAAGTTATTTCCAACTGATTCTTGGTTATTTGATTGGTTATTCAATTTCTATGTTTAAACTTATTTGTGAAAAATATAATACCAGATAAATTCAGATTTATAACGTGTGCATGATCATTCAATTAATGTTTAATTTAATGTATCAAAAATGCTTGAATTAAAATAAAGTAAACTATTGTTTAACCAAGCTCTTTTGCATTCAATATACAATGTAATTTATACCTCAAAGTTTATATAAAACCAAGTTTATTTCATTGTTATTTCCACAGTAAGCGATGGCTTTGTTTTGAAATATGAATTCAAATAATTCATATGTGAAACAAAATGACTATAAAAATCATTAAAAATCATATTTCATATCAAACAGCATATCCTGTGCGTCACATTATATGACTCTATCTTATTTCAAGGTGATACATTGGAGATTCCAGCCCGGGCCTGGAGGTCTGGTCACACTACCTGTGACTAGTGTGACCAACCTTCCAGCTTTCGGCTGGACTGTCCAGGATTAAGGAGTCCCGTCCCGCGTCCAGTTATATGATTTGGCTGGACGTTGAGTTGTCCAGGAATTAATTTAATTAAATTTTATTGAATTCACAGGAAAGTTAAATAAATTCTATTTGTATTTCCATCTATTTGTATTTAATGATTTATAAAAATTTACATGTAAAATAAAGGAGGATAACAAAACTTGCCCCTCGTTTCTCAAAAATAAAACATATGCCAAAAGATAGAGGAGGACAAGCTCATCAATTCATATAATTACCATTGGCCATTGTTATCCTCCTTTATAAGAAAAAAACAAGCTCATTAAATGTTAAGATGTCATTAAATCACGCGCCCCTTGCCCAACACATTCTAAAAATTAATTATCACCAAAACTTAAATTTTCTGTTTAACAAGTTAAATCTCGAAATCTAATACTAAAATAACATTAAAATCAATTAATTTTCTAATCCTTGAAAAATTTCCAACATAATTATTTTGTTCATGCCAAAATATTTAGAGATAATAAATATAGTAATAAATATTTGTTAAAAATTATTGATTTATTTGAAAAATGTGTTTTCAAATAAAAAACGCATTTCTATTAAATAAAATTTAAGTTTCGAAACAACTTTAATAAAACAATAAAATCATTTAATTATGAAATTCATTGAAAATTATGATGAAAATGACTACTATAGCCATATTTAAAAGCCTTCATAACTAAATTTAACCATTTTATACTATATTTGAAAATGATCCTGAATAATACTTAATTATTGCATCAAAAATGAAGTTATATTTTTTTTCTTTTTACTTCAAATTTAAACAATATGGAAAATATTTTTAAAAATAGCATACTCAGTAATGCCCAAGCACCTCGAAATTGGGGTCCTAAAATTTTCAAAATTTGGGGGATGTAGGGGGTAATCCCCAATTTTCAAAATTTTCAAAGACTTAGCCTTTGTCAATAGACGTAATGTTAAACTTTCTAAAATTTTGTCCACCTTTTTTAGTACAGCTTGCACATTTTGTTAGTTTGTCGACTAAATTTTTCCCAGGGGGTTTTGAAACTTGGGCTTAACTCCAGACCAAAAATTATTTAAGCTCTTTAGGCATCGCTGCCCTGTACCAGACTCCCTGATTTTACAGCTTAATTTACCATCCACCTATAAGTGTAAGTTATAACGGTATAACTGACTTCAACTGTTCTTGAACTTGGCCACCTTGATAGCTTAATTCTACTTCAAATATGATAATCAAATAAAATTTCATAATTTTGATAATTAATGAATTTGTCATGTTAGAAATGTGATCGTGGAAGAATATTAGAAATAAAACAAAATTGATCGCTTTGTAATACACATACATTTAATCGTTAATAAAATAATATGAAATTTTGATAGCTATTAATTTTCAAAAGGTGTTCGATCAATAATTTTGGGTAGGGATAGAATTGAGCTATCAAGGGTTTTCACTACATTTATACCTAAGTTGATCATGTCAAAATTTTGAAATTTTGGTGATAATTAATTTAAAAATGTGTTCGATTAATAGTTTTGTGTATAACTTATACAATTTTGATACAATTTATATAATATAAGCCTAGACTCAAAATTGTATAAATAGTCCGTAGGTTTGGCTTTTAGGTACATTCAAAACTTTGATCATAAGTTAAACACAGTTAAAGTGGTTTTTGAGTCAAAATGAATTCTTTCGCTCTTTTCGCTCTTATCTTTGCCTTTGGTTTGTATTATATAATTAAATGATATTCTGTTAACTAATTCCTCTTTTGTTTGTTAAAATGTTCTAGGTGCTGTTGAGATGGCAAAGGAAGCTAAACTCGTGGCTACGATAAAAATTAAATGTGGTGAGAGACAGGCCACCTTAATCGAGACTGCTACTGCACCAAGAGACAATTGTCAAGGTAAATTGACAATGTCAAAAACAACCAAGGTTATTGAAAAGGTCCAAGGAAAGATCTTACCAACTGTTGCGGACCTTGATACCGAATACACCGCAGCTCCCAAAGAAGGAGACAATGAGGTCCTCAACGCTAAGGTTACTAACAAGGCTACTGAAGAAGTTCTCGAACATAAAGATGTTTATCCAAGCTTAAATGGTTTGGCAGTATGTGGTGGAGACAAACTCTCCCTTAAAGCAAATATCACTGGTACTCTCAAATCAAAGGATGGCCAAACCACATCTTGTAAAGGAGAAGCAACCATCATTGGTGTACCAAAGATTTTATAGCCTAACCGCATAACTGAACTGAATTTATTGATAATTTTAATTGTCATGCTCAAATTCAATAAAAAGTTTTGAGAATTAAACCTTGCTCGTTATTCATACTTTTAAACTCTGATTTATACTTTTTGAGTTTGTCCTGTATCTATTGTTAAAACTTGATTGTCCTGCTTAGGTTTGGCTATACTTTAAAAACAAATCAAAGTAGTTATTCATAGCTCACACAACTGTCTAACCATGCCTGCCACATTTCATATTTAGAGCTAAAAATTGAGCTTATAATTTATGGTATTTCAACTTGAACTTGTTACTCGAACTAAAAGGCTAAAAGCCTGAAAATGAAAATGTAATAAAATGTAATACCGAATACACCCCAGCTCCCAAAGATGGAGAAAATGAGGTCCTCAACGCTAAAATTACTAACGCGGCTACTGGTGAAGTTCTCGAACATAAAGATGTTTATCCAAGCTTAACTGGTTTGAAAGTATGTGGTGGAGACAAACTCTCCCTTAAAGCAAAAATCACTGGTACTCTCACATCAAAGGATAAAAAAACCACCACACCTTGTGAAGGAGAAGCAACCATCATTGGTGTACCAAAGCTTATTTAGCCTAACCACAAAACTGAACTGAATTTATTGATAATTTGAATTGTCATGCTTAAATTCAATAAAAAGTTTTGAGAAATAAACCTTGCTCGTTATTCATACTTTGAATATATTTTTAACCCTGATTTCTACTTTTTGGGTTTGTCTTATCTAGCGTTGGCGAGGACAAAAATGAGAATGTTCGTTCTAATTTTTTGAAGTGAAGGCTACAAAATGAATAATAAAAATAATTCAAAATTCAATTAATTAGATATTTTAGAATGGTGATATGACGGTGGACCTAGTGGACCTAAAAGACCTGGTGGACCTAGTGGACCTAAAAGACATGGTGGACCTAGTGGACCTAAAAGACCTAGTGGACCTAAAAGACCTGGTGGACCTAAAAGACCTAGTTGACCTAAAAGACCTAGTGGACCTAGTGGACCTAAAAGACCTAGTGGATCTGGTGGACCTAAAAGACCTGGTGGACCTAGTGGACCTAAAAGACCTAGTGGACCTAAAAGACCTGGTGGACCTAATGGACCTGTGGACCGAGGTTAGATTTTATTCGACTGCAAAACGCAAATAAAAAGTAGGGGAAAATTAGTTATTTTGAACGGTCGGTTCATCGTTGAACCGGCCGATGAAAAGTGAGTAGATTGCCCGTTCATAAATGGATAAAATGAAATGAGTAAAATTTCATAAATTACAGTTTATAACAATTTTATTATAATGTCAAAATTAAGAGCCGACCAATGGTCAGGGATCAT
>JAQFZI010001139.1:0-11075 GCA_034695605.1 Eupelops occultus
ATTGGATCAATTATTTTCAAAATATTTCGAAAATTTTCAAAAATATGAGAAAATGCGAAAATTTTATATACTTTAATTAAAATTTCTTCTTAATAAGGGGGTAAATGTAGTGGAGATTGAGTTTGAACCAAACCTTGTTTATCCATTACTTTAGTCATATTAAAGTTTAAAGAAAAGGTTTACTCAAATGGAAGCACTGCTCATAAAACAATTCTAATTGAGTTGTTTTGTGTAACTAAAGTAGAGTTATATATAAATTTTGATCAAAAACTACATTCTTTTACTTTTAATATTAATAGCCTTAACTCGAATTGTTTTTATCGATTTATTTTGGAGTCGACTCATTTAAAATATAGTAATCTATTTACGTACTTATATTCACATAAATCAAGGGATGGGCATGAGCTAGTTCAAGCATACAAACCAAAAATACCATTAACCTTTTTAATTAAAAAATGACCATATCTTTGATTTCGATTAACAAAATTGCTCAAGTTTCATAATTTATTAATTTAACCAAGCTTATAATTTCAGGTCTTAAATCTAGGCATAAACCGATAAAATGTTGGCAAGATCATTATTAACTTATTCTAGAGAATCCGATATGAAGTATAAAAGAATTTCCGATTTCATTATAAAAATTAAATTTTAAAACATTAATTCAGAAGAAATCTATTCATTTTTTATTTGAATAATATTTATAAAGTATTTTTGTATTATACTTTTAAAATTAAAATTTTTAATTTAAAGGGTTAAAAACCTAGAATGTGATAGGTGGATAAAGGACAAATATTAATTTATTATTATATTACTGTTTTGCAAAATTATAATTTAAAACATTTACTGTTTAGGGTTTAGTTATATTACTCTCTCTTTAATAATATTCATGAATTGTTATAATGTATGATATTTTCTCTTTATTTCTATTAATTTCTTTTTAAATAAAAGAAATGAAAAAAAGAAAACACCAAAACTTATTTAGTTTGTTGCCATTGTTATCAAGTTTACAATTTTGGACATCTCTGACAATAAGATTGTAATAAAAGTGCAGAATCTTTGAATCAACTATTTCTCCAAATTCTGATCGATATTGAGTTGGAGGCCATGTTGTGAAGTACTCTTTAAGGAGAAAACATTTTCAATCTGTGAATCGTTTTATGATTTTTGATAACATTTAATTAATATCATATCGGCCTCATATGGCTCCTAATTATGGATCAGAGGGTAATCATGGCAAATTAATTGAAAATTGTAAGTTAATTTTGTTTTAATAATTTGGTTGAAAGAAAGTACAATATTGTAACAAATAATCCTCTCATTAATTAATGTTATGTCACTCAATATTATAACAATTGTTATTTATTGAAAGGATTTTAATAATTATAATCTGTTTAATAATAGATCAAAAATAAAGAAATTAAAAGAAACAATTAAAAACAAAAATAATTAACAAAAAGAATATATAAATATGTGATAAAAGTGCGGTCAAAGAGTTTTCATTAACGACTCTTTAAAAGTAGTGTTAGAGCTCTAAAAGTATTGAATCAAATAAACTATTTATTCAATAAAATTATTTTTACACAAAATTATAATAATTAAAACATTAGGAAAAATACTTTTAACAATAAAATTATTTAAAATGAAATAAAAATCAATTATTCCTTATAATAGCCTCCGCCGCCACAACAGTAGTCGCCATATGTATTGGAAGCGCATTTTTTATCCTTGTGATTGCGGCCACCACATGCTTCCTCTATCGACGCCGTAATAGCGATCATTTTAGTCATAAAACTCTTTTAATCAAAAGGAGTATTCCAATCGATAAGTCATTAGCTATCAGGAAGTCTTCTGCTGTTAAAAGCCCCGGTTCTGGAAATACACTTAAAAAGAGTCCCAGCCCTACAGGACAGAAATCGCCACCAGGTATTCTTATTGTTCTCTCTCTCTCTCTCTCTCTCTCTCTCTCTCTCTCTCTCTTTCTCTTTCTCTTTCTCTTTCTTTCTTTCTTTCTTTCTTTTTTTGAGTGAAATTTTCATTTAGGAGAAAATGTTCGACAAACTGAAAGAAAAGGTTCTAAGGGCAGTCCCATCACAGAAGAATTGAAAGAAGTGGTTAGTATGGAAACGAAATCTATGACCAAAACAGATACACAACATATTCAAAAGGTATCCCAAAATCATTTCCCAATCAATTCTAAAAAATTAAAAAAATTTTAACTAATTATTAATTTAATGATTAAAATTAAAAATTTTTTTATGAATAAAGTTGGAAAACGATAATAAAGAAAATGACTTGCGATCAGAAAACGAATTATCCCTGGGAAAACTTCAATTTAAATTGAGATACAATTATGAAAAGCGAGCGCTTTGTGTCACAATAATAAAGTGCTGCGATTTACCCCCAAAAGATCCCAACTTTGGTAGTTGTGATCCTTACATTAAACTTCAATTATTGCCGGAAAAACAGCACAGGGTAATAATAATAATAATAGTTATTGATTTTGTTTTTTTAACTTTAAATATATTTCTTATATTAAGGTTAAAACTCGAGTACTTCGTAAAACCCAAAACCCTGTTTATGACGAAGATTTCACTTTCTATGGAATTAATCCGAATCAGTTGCAGACAACTGTCCTCCATTTTGTTGTCTTGAGTTTTGACCGCTATTCAAGAGATGAAGTGATTGGAGAAGTGTTTTGTCAGTTGAATCTCTTGGAATTCGATTCCTTAGAAAAACAGATTCTTCTCACAAAAGACATTTGCGGTAGAAGTCACAAGGTGAGTCAAAACATTACAAAGTGACAAATTCTAATACTTATTATTAATAAAATATTTCATTTAGATAAGAATGCAGGGAAGGGGAGAGCTTTTGGTGTCCCTTTGCTATCAACCGGCGGCCAATCGGTTGACTGCTGTTATATTGAAGGCACGGAATTTACCAAAAATGGATTTGACGGGACTTTGCGGTAATCATTATTTTATAAACAACTGATTTAATAATAATTGAATTTGAATGAATAGACCCTTACGTCAAAATATATTTACTTTATAACAACCAAAGAATAACTAAAAAGAGAACTCATGTGAAGAAGAGAACTACAAATCCTGTCTTCAATGAAAGCTTTGTTTTTGAAGTTCCTTATAATGAAGGACTGGAGAACGTGAGCCTCGAATTCCAAGTTCTTGATTACGACAGAGTCACCAAAGATGAAGTGATTGGAAAACTCGAGTTGGGACCCAAAACAACTGGCTCTACATATAAGCACTGGCAGGATGTCATCTCTTGTCCCCGAAGACAAATCGCTGAATGGCATAAATTAAAAGAATAATATATTTAGAAAATGTCGATTTGTATGAAGGATATACTGAGATTACCCTTGACTTTCCTTAGCACTTACCTATTCACTCAAATTCCCATTATTATTATTATTATAGTAACTTTATATAAGAGGGTAACATTTTTAGTTTATACTGAGATTTGGCTTATCTTCTTTTTCTTCTTCTTCTTCTTCTTCTTCTTCTTCTTCTGTAACTCATTCGATTGTAAAAAATTGATTCGATTTGAGATCCATCTCTTCTATGACTTCCCAGAAAAAAGTGATCTTTTAATTTTTGAAATTATCTTTATTATTGTTAAAGCACAGAATAATAAATTTGATAAGAAGAGTTACATTCGGTTCATTCAATTCTAATCAATAGAAAGCTCTTGAATATAAATTGTAAAAAAGTTGTAAAGTTGTCCAGAATTTCACAAAATTATTGTAACTATTATTGTTATCTAGATAATTCTCTACTCAAACATTAGTCAATTGATCTGATTATCAAATTCAAAGTGACTAAAAAGTGAAAACAAGTGATATTTGAATGATAAAAAGATCCCTCCTCATTTATTTATACATTCTTCGACTCAAATAATTGGGATATTTTCACAAACAATGAGATAACAGTTGGATATAAATCAGTGAAGACTCGATTAAAAAAAATCTTTGAGACATCGCATCGGATTTGAAATACTTCATCAGATAAACGAATGAACGAATGTTTAGTTAGGATTAAAATAAATTTTAGATTTAGATTAGTATTGGTTCAACTAATTGGAAGAATTGTACAAGCAAAACTAAAATTGATTTTATTTTGAAAATTTCTACTCTTTTGTCACTTATTTCTGATAATCAGATCATTAATTGAAAAGATATATGCGTTTGATTTAATAATTATTATTAATATTATTATTATTTATATTTAATAATTGAATGAATTTTATTTAATATTTGACGTATTTTTATGTATTTTCAAAATAGTCTATGTATTACTTTATTATTAAAATAATTTTTGATCAAGGACAAACCGACAAATAATTTCAAGTTTCCTTGAATTTTCGTCATATAATCAGATTTTTCCAAATTTTCAAACTTTAGGGGGATTTTGGAATCCTCCCTTGTACACTCTTGTACACTCTTGTACATTACTTCTTAAAAATTAATTAATAGCTATTCTCCTCTCAAAGAGGTTTGAATTTAAAAATATCAATATTTAAATCAAACAAAATATTCTTTTCTCCAAATTATATTTTGAGGAATTAATTACTTCTGTTTATTGAATATTAGTGAATATCTTTGAACTAATATTGGATTAGAAACCAAACGTTTGAGGAAAAAAGAATTTAATTTTAAATAAATTTCTAAAAATTTCATTTATTTTGAATTTTAAACAAATTAAAGAATAAAATTTTAATTGAATGCGATATCAAAAACTTGTTTGTAATGACTAACAAAATGAACGGACAGGTCTTTTGTGATAAATTCAGGCAAATCAGAAAAATCTTTTTTGTTTTCTTCGGGCAATATAATAGTGTTGACCCCAACTCTTTTTGCGGCGATTATCTTCTCTTTAATGCCTCCGACGGGCAGTACTTTTCCAGTTAGTGACAACTCTCCAGTCATTGCAAAGTTTTGACGAATGGCTTTGTTTAGTGCCAGAGAGAGTAGGGCGGTCACCATTGTGCAACCGGCACTGGGGCCGTCCTTAGGTGTAGCGCCTTCCGGTACATGCAAATGTATAGTTGACTTTTGAAGAACTTTATTAGTGGAGTCCATATCGTAGAGGAAAGACTTGGCAAAAGAGTAGGCGATTTTCGCACTTTCTTTCATAACGTCTCCCAAGTGTCCGGTCAATTGAAGAGCACCGTCGGGTTCGGAATTAGCGTCTGTTTTTAAAGCAGGTGAATGTTTGACCTGAACAGTTTCAATGAAAAGGGTGGAACCACCCATCGCAGTCCAGGCCAAACCCATAACTACTCCCGGAGGAGTTTCTGTATACATTCTGTCCTGAGTGAAGAGTGGTTTTCCTACAAAGTCTTGCAAATTAGTGACATCGATCCCAACCTTTTGATTTAAACCGCTTACGATCTGAAGCGCACTCTTTCTCATTATCTGTAATCAAATTATTACAAAAAATTCTTTTTTTTCTATAATTAATACTTTTTCGATATGTTTTTGAAGATTTCTGACTCCACTCTCTCGACAATAATATTTAATCAAAGTTTTCAAAGCGTTTTGTGTTATTAAAGCTTTGTTTTGGTCGAGTCCTGACAACTCAAGTGATTGAGGGATGAGATATCGCTAATCAATGAAACCATAATTAATAAACATTTATAACTATAGTCTCGTCAGGGCTCAGGGAGAGGGTATTATCAATAACCAACTGAGTTTGGTTACAAAATTGGTCCTCTTTAGAAACCACTGACAAACTTTATGTATGAATAAATACCTCAGCGATGGCTATCTTTTCTTCTGCCACATAACCCGAAACTTCAATCATTTCCATTCTGTCTCTGAGAGGTTCGGGAATAGTGTCCAAAACATTGGCCGTACAGATGAACAATATTTTTGACAAATCTATATTAACGTCTAAGTAATGATCTAAAAAGTTGGCGTTTTGTTCTGGGTCCAACAGTTCCAGAAGAGCTGCTGAAGGATCACCCTGATAACCCCTTCCTATTTTGTCAACCTCATCGATCAAAACCAAAGGATTTTCACTTTTAGTCTTTTTAAGGCACTGAATGATCTTTCCAGGCATTGCCCCCACATATGTCCGACGATGTCCTTTGATTTCTGCGATGTCTGTCATTCCTCCGACACTGAATCGAAAATACTTAAAATAATACAATTTTTTGAGAATTTTTTTAAATAGAATTCAATGAAGAGATTACTTCTCTATTCAAAGCTTTTGCAATAGATTTCGCAATACTTGTCTTTCCAACTCCGGGCGGTCCATGAAAACACAGAATCTTTCCCTGAGTACTGCCTTTCAATTGACTGACAGCAATGAACTCAAGAATTCGTTTCTTGACGTCATCCATACCATAATGGTCTTCATCGAGCACTTCCGTAGCTTTAGGAATGTCCAGATTCTCAACATTGAAGAGACCCCAAGGCATGGAAGTGAGCCAATCCAAGTAATTACGGGTAACACTGAACTCAGAGGAGTGGTTGTCTAAAAATGATAATTTGTTGAGCTCTTCGTCTATCACTTCCATAACATGAGGAGGAACTGTCAACTCTTTTATTTTTTGTCGAAATTTCTCTTCAATGGCGTCCTTATCATCCTTTTCAATACCCAACTCTTTTTTAATAGCTTTGAGCTGTTCAAAGAGCATATACTTTCTGTGCTGTTGTTTAACCTTTTCCTCGACTTCTTTGCCAATCTTTTGCTGCAATTTACTCAATTCGTATTCTTTCTTCAGTAAAGAGAGCGACAAATATAAACGTTTCGAAACATTTGTCTCATTCAGTATTTCTTGGAGTTCATTGGGTTCGGCAGCGGTCAGAGAAGCGCCTAAATCTGATAAAAAGTTTGGATTATCGATAACTCGTTGTCCCGATTGAATCATCTGAAGTATAGATTCCCGATAAAGAGGATTAAGAGATATTATGTCACGAATTGTTTTCACTATTTCTTGAGTTAAAGCTTTGATCTCTTCGTTCATAACTATGGGCTCGTCCTTCAAATTTTCGACTTCAACCATAAGAACTTGTTCTTTAGGAATAATTATATCCGGCGAAGAATTTTTCGTTTCTGGTGTTCTGTTAATTCGTTTTCTAATAGATTTCCGAACGGTTTGGGGTTTAATATCATTTTCTTCATTGATTTGTTGGAGAATTTTAATTCTTCGGTGAGACATAAGAATAAGTCTTAACTTAGATCCCAAGTCTTGCATTTCATGGATCTGAGCAAAAGTTCCCACAGGATATAAGTCATCCAAATTGTCCACAACATCCCTCTCTTTTGATGGGTCTTTAGTCATAAAAACGCCAACAAATGGATGATTAAGTTTAACGATTCGACGGATGTGAGCCATAAGACTCGGGTTTGAAATCTCTATTATTTTAATGAATCTAGGGAAAACTGGATTTCTAGTGATTGCAATTACAGGCACTTTAGGCCATTCTTCCGGAATAGTAACTGCTGCCAAAGCAGCACTTCTTTCATTATCCTCTATAAGTCGATCCAATTCTTCTGACACTTCATCGTTCAAATGTTCAGTCGGTTCCTTCTTATCTTTTGAGTCATCCGAATATTTTCTCGTTTGAATCAATTTAATAATATTAATGTTTGAAGAAATAATATTTTGGTTTTCGTTTAATCTCTTATTCAAATGAAGATTAAAAGAAGATAATGTTCTGACACTATTTAAATGACTTGAGTTGGGTTTAATCAAAGTATTTCTCAACAAAAGTCTTGTATCAGCTCTGATTGGAGACAAACGGTTCAAATAACCTAATTTTGAAATCATTGTCATTCATTAAATTAATTAATTAGTTATCAAATTATTATATATTTGTTAAATTCATAGACAGAGAGAGAAGTGGACAGAAAAAAATATTTGAATTGTCTGTCAATAAAAACACTTTAAAATCCTAAACATGTGTTAACTGTTTATCTCTTTAAATGTTTCACAAACAACGAGACGTTTGTTATGTAGTGTTTGACTCACTTTTATGTCAATGACGTGTCTTTTGATTGAATTGAGTGAAGAAATGGCAAAAAGCAGTCATTCATTCATTCACTCGATTTCAAACTTATTTCAAAAAAGTCATACATTGTTTACATTAATTGCGTTCAATTAATTAATTAATTGTCAGCTTTAAGTCAAGTGATTACGTCTTAAAATTTAATTTATCAGTTAGTCTGTGATTTAATCAAAACTGAAATCAATTAAGTGATAAATCGAGAATTTATTGAATTATCGATAAAAACAATTTGACAATTAATTTAAGGCTTTAATAAAATCTCTTTGGAAGCGATGGCAAGGGATCGGACGCACGAATTCTTATCGACCATCAAATCTATTGAAGGTAAGCCCCAATGGATGAACAGTGAGTTACGTTCCCGAAGAGGAGCAAACAAATGGTCAAACGGATCAGTCGGACAGAGTTTGCAGTCGTCGCCCGCATACAAGAGTTACGTCCAATTTATGAGAGGCTCCCGATCTGTGGCCAGAGATCTGTTCTCAACTTATCAGAAATTAGAAAAAATAAATCTTTTGGCGCAAAAGAAGACTATATTTGATGGCGAAGAGGCCTCCAAAGAGTTAAATGAATTGGTTTATATCGTTAAACAAGACATCACTTCTCTTAACCAACAAATAGAGTCTTTACGTCAGCAACAGTTACAACAATTGCATCCACAGAAAAGTGGTAATATTGAGAGTCATTCCAAGAATGTTGTGCTAACACTTCAGCATCAGTTGGCCTCAATCAGCAACAATTTCAAAAACACTCTTCAGATTAGGACTCAAGTAATGATCTTTTTTTATTAGTTTTGTTATCAAATGACTAATTATTTGTTAACTAATGTCCAGAATATGGCTCAACAAAAGCTTCGTAGAGAACAGTTTACAACATCTGCGGTAATGCCTTCGAATTCAAACTCAACTGTTATTGATTTCAGCGATCAGTTGGAAAAAAGTAATGAAATGCAAACTCAAAAACAACTTTTGATATATGAAGACCAGACAAATGACTATTTGGAAGAGAGAGCCTCTACTATGCAGTCAATTGAGTCAACAATTGTAGAGTTGGGCACAATCTTCAACCAATTGGCAACAATGGTTCAACAACAGGAAGAGATGATTACTCGAATTGACGCCAACGTTACCGACACATCCCTCAATGTAGAGGCCGCTCATCAGTCACTTCTTCAATATTTTGCATCCGTTACTAATAATCGATGGCTTATTCTCAAAGTTTTTGGAATTTTATTTTTCTTTTTCTTATTATTTGTTGTTTTGTTGTCTTAATTAAAATTATTTCAATTCTTATTTATATAATAAATAGAAAAACTCAATATTTTTTAAATAAAATCTCTTCAATCAGTCATTAAAGAAATTATATTCACTCATATCTTCATAAATCTTACGAAACAGTAATTCAAAGTCTTATTCAGATATTAGTTGAAGTCTTAATTAAACGTTTAATATATTATGACATTAATTGAGTGAAAATGATTTGCTATAAACTATGATTCGGTAAATGAGTAAAGTATTTGTCAATCATTTTATACTTTTCGCGGCTTTTAATTTCAATTTAAAATCCATTCATAAAAAGCAAAAATAACGTAATTTTAATGCAATAATAAAGTGAATCACTTTAAGTGAAAATACAGTCTTTAGTACAACGAAAGGAAAAGAGGGTCCAAAACTTATCTTGTTGTATTTGAAAATTACCAAAATAAAAATGATGGATAGGGAAGGACTGATATTATCCACTGTATATCATTCGCCGAAACTTCAATTATTTAATAAACAAAACATTTATATCTAATGGAAAGTTGTCTCTTGAGTTCTTTGACAGTTTCAAGTATTATATCATGTCTTTACGTCGGTTCTCTCTATTGTTGGCCAAATCCAACTCATCGGTGAGTGTTTATCCATTTTGTTCTGATTTTAATCGTTTGATATCTTTATCACTAGTGATGATCCGAAGACAATAAAACGTCGTTTTCTCAGTGTTTTTATTACTACTGTTATATCGACTGTTGTTTTAATTGTTTTTAACGGCAATTATACCATTTCTAGTGTTGCCATCAGTTTAGGAATTATCCCATCACCGAATCAAGGCTGGTCTCAAATAATCTTGGACAGTGTTTTATTTCCATTACTTCAGACATGTATCCTATTTATTGGACCCATATTTGTTTGTTTGAGTCATTCAAATGATTTAAATATTAATCTTAAGAATTGGTTAAATTTGATGGTAGTTCGCAATTATGTGATCGCACCCATCACTGAAGAGTTAATATTTAGAGGCGTTTTAACCTCTGTTTTACATAATTGTTGGCCACTAAGAGCTACTTTATTGATATCTTCTCTTGAGTTTGGTTTCGCTCATTCACATCATTATATCTTTGAAACGAATCCATTGCAAAGAGTGAGCGGTTGGGCGGCGTTCGAGCAAATGGTCTATACTTCACTGTTTGGAATGTATGCCTCTTTGCTTTACTTCAGATCCAAACTAATAGTGACACCAATTTTGGTTCATTCGTTTTGCAATTTAATGGGTTTACCTGATTTCGAAACCATCAGTTCTTCACGTTTTTCATTAATTCTAACAATTTTTGGACTCTTTTCATGGATTTTATCCGTTTCTTACCTTTACATCAATTTATGACTTTAAGTGATTTTCTAAAAATTTTTAATTAAAAATTGAATTAAAATAAAATCATTAAAACCTGTCGTTTAATAAATGGGTTTTATTTTAACTTTGCCTTCAATTATTCAATTATTCATTATAAGTTTTAATAATTCAAGGGGGAGGGGTCCGGGGAGGGGCTTTATTGAATGATGCATTATCCTTTAAAAATGCATAAAAACGACATTTAAGTACTTTTAGACATTATTTTTCAACTAATGGTTAATAATGTGTCAAATTATAGTCAATTTCTACTAAAAATCATCAAAATTACTGTAAAAAGAATGCGAAGCGGGGGAGGGATTGTAGAGGGATTGTAGAGGGATTGTAGAGGGATTGTAGAGGGATTGTAGAGGGATTGTAGAGGGATTGTAGAGGGATTGTA
>JAQFZI010001140.1:0-11072 GCA_034695605.1 Eupelops occultus
ATATATTAAAAATAAATTAATTTGATCAAGGTGAATATCAAAGGGTGAAATTATAGCTAAATTAAGTTTTCCCAAATTTGGGAAATGGCGCCAATACTTTAACAATGTTTGGAGGATAAAGTTAACCAATCACTTCAGTTTAAGCCATTTAAATCAATAATCTATTCTGACTTCAATCGATAAGAGTATGGATGCCCAAGGTCCAACTCATTGGCTATTTTAGCCATTTAATAGGGGTTGAATAAAATGTGCGTTACAACAGTCCTTTTACAATATTTTTGCACAATTGGGGTTCAAATAACTAAAACTAAAACATCAGACTAAGGGCTAATCAGATTAAATTACATCAAATCAAATCAAAAGAACGACTCTTTTCGAGTCATTTGATATTTTCAAATATAAAATGTAGAAAAATCTTATATTCCTGTCGTTTCCTATCAGTCACTTATCGATCCTTTCCTATCATTAATTTTTATGAATTAAATCGAATTTTATTACTCTTCTAAAAGTTTTCTCTCAAATGGTTTATTAAAGGCATTCAATAGTCACTCATTTCGATAAAATCAAATGAGACCGGAATATAAATACAAATTTAATATAAGCTGCAAAACGGACCAAATTTTCTTTTTCTTTTATTTATTTTTACTTTTGCTTCAATTTATTTTTTAGAATTTAGTGAAGCAATGATTAAAGCAAGTTGCAAGTTGCAAGTGGCAACTAATAGTCCACTATAATAAAAATCTCTGTCATATCAGGCAGTTTCCAAAGCATAAAACAGATTGATATGGGTACTCAAGATTTCAATGTTATAATTAGACGTTAACAACATTTTATTTATGCTAGATTATTTATAAACATCAAAATTCCATCATCAAAAACTAATCACCATATACATTTTGGCATCAAGTCTATAATTAAATTCCATGTTATGTTAATCTATTTATCAATTAGATCTACTAATATTCTTAATGAGAAACCTATCTTGGTTAACTTATTCAGGCAAATTAAAAATAATGATAAAACTTTAAAACTTTGCGATTAATTTTAAAATAAACTTAATTCTAATTTTACTAATATTTTATTCAATTATAATTAGGTTAAGATAACAGCTTTTAATAACACATTTAAATATAGGAATTTATATATAAATATAGGAATTAATGATAAAGTATGCAACTTAGACTTAATGCCTAACTGTACAATGTACATTGAATAAATATTGTCTGAAATCCAATATATCAAAGCAACTTAACTTGTAACTAAAAAAAATAAGTGCATCATTTCATCATTAATTATTAAAACTAATCTTTATTATTTATAGGACAAAAATACTTAAATAGTTAATCGTTTACTAAGTAAACTTTACTTGCTTATTCTAAATATAAACTGGCCATTTCTTATCATTCATATTTTCCCATATAATATGTGAAGGGTGTCCAACTTCTCAAAATAATTAAGTCTGCACATTTCAGGGTTGAATATATTTATACCGTTATATCTTTATAATCCTTGTATTAAGATTACTGGACCCAATTTTATCGGCGAATGCCTTTATTCAAGGCACGAATTGACCATTTGAAAATACCAGTAATCCAGGATAAATCTTATCGTTATGTATTGAATACCTCTACACTTCTCTCTTTCAAACTTTGTGATTAAAATACAATTTTTCAAGTGTCCATTTCGGGCCATCTCGGGCCTTGAATATGGCCAAAAGTCGAAATAATTGGCACAATTTATCTTTTTCATACAAAGGTTATAAAGATATAATCCTTATTGGCGTATTACCTGGATCATTAAAAGGTTTTTTAGTCTAAAGACATAAAAATCATCTTGTAAAAATATAATAACCATTTATGCATTATAGTTAATTGATTTAAATAGATGTTTAATTTTTTTTTTATTCTTATTATATTCTTTGACTTGATCAATTTATTCATGAAAAGCTGGCGAATAATTATTTAGTTATTTGAAAATTAATTTCTCAGAATTATTAAATATTTAAGCGTTTTATCGAATAATTTGTTTATTTATTAATAAAACGAACATTTATTTAGTTTCACATAAAGGAGAAGAAGAAAACTTATAGGACTCTGGTCACATTGGGTTCTATTTCTGCTGGTTTCCTAATAGCTGTTGCTCCCTGGACACTCACGGAGTTAGTGTCCTCCGTTTGGGAGATAGAAGTGCCGCATAATTTTGAGTTTGTTGTCACTTGGATTGCAATAAGTAATTCCTTTTGGAATCCCATTCTCTACGGACTTCTCAACAAATCGTTTCGAAGCGTCGCTTTTGATCTCATGACTCGTTTTTTGTGTAGAAATCATTTGATTAGATTTGTTTCAAACACTTTTGTCACCAAAAGGAACGCCTTTAATCAAAGAAATTCTCCGCCGACAGCAAGAATTGAAATAATCCTCCCAGAAACTGAAGGCCCCGTCTGACAGATCAGACCTTCTTCTCATCTTTAATTTATTCCAAAGTATAAAACTATTCATTAAATATTTATTTTTTTAAACTCCATTTAATTTTGTATAATTAAACTCAAATGTTATGTCCTCTGAAGGCTTAAAATGTATTTCAATATAAAATAGAGTTATTATACAAATAATGAATAATTCATAAGAAATTAGTTTAAGAAAAATTATACACAATTTAATTACAAATAATAGGAAAGCCTTCAGTCTTTTACATAGCAATTGGCTCTCGATTTCCAACCTTACGTATACTTAATCTGACTCTTTTGGTGGCATTTTCCAGACTAAGACTGATTGGTGTAATGCTTTCCGAGTCCTCCACTTTTTCGATGCTTTTTTCATTGGATTCGATCCTATTTGGAGTCAATTTCTTATATATTTGAATGTCTTTTGAATCACTTTTATTGTGAGATTCATCGAAAAAAGTTTTATTGACTTTTGACTGTTTTGAGATATCGTCAGAACTGCCAAAAAGGAACTGTTGGCCAGCTTTTAGTACATTACCAAACTTGAGTTTCTTAGCAGATTCGGCCTTCTTTTGTTTCAAAAGTGGTGTCCCCTTTCCATTCTCGCGATTGAAACGTTTTATCCACTTCTTCTTCATTGGAGTACCAGATTTAGGCATACTTTGGATATAAGCGTAGAGTTCGGCCATCTTTTGAACAATAAAAACAGATTAGAGGTTAAGTCAAATTATAAACATTTAGTTATTAAAAATTGTTATAAATATTGTATAATAATAATAATGAGGACCTGATTTGCGGTGTAATCATTAGTATTGACATCATTTTCACGAACACAAAATTGGTGACTGGCGTTAACCGGAGCTAAAGAACTGGTACTCGTCTTTTCTTTCATTAAATCGATGATTTGTAATTGTTTTTCAACATCTTTTACCAATTGGTGGGGCGGTTGACATATGACATGCGAATTGTCGATCATATATATAAGAGTTGATGTGAATGAGTGAAGATTTTGCTGTATTTCGATAGCAGTGAAACTTCTGGGAAGGAATAAGTGGGGAACGAATATTGTGGCCAAATTGGTTGAACTCATTTTATTTGACTCTGAATTCTGAATTACTTTCTCAAATAAATTCAAGAGTTCCTGCAATAACTGTCTGTTAGGCGCCGGGATTAACAATAAAAGCAATTGAATTGCAGTTAGTTTTTTGGCATAAGTTTTATTCGGAGAAAACGCTTCCGGACTTATATCTGATATTCTTCGGAAGAGTTCGAAATGAGATTCTGTGAGCAGAGGTTCGGGCAGTTCTGACACAAACTTCTTTAAAACACTACAACAGTCGTGAACTGTGAACCGATTGGCTGTTAAGTCGACGGTTATTCCCATTGATATTAATTCTCTTAATTCTGATTGTCGTAAAGCACTTCCGGATTTTCGAAAAATGCCTTCAATTACTATATCTGTGAATATTATTAATAAAATATAATTTCTCTAAAAAAGTGCTAAATTCTAATGAATGCCACAAATTTTTAATTCAATTAAATATAAGAATAGATTCAAAGACTTACTCTTTTCACTGGTTATGAATTGAACCAATTGGTGAACCGAACAAATGCCTTCTTGAGTCAAATTTGCGCCAAATATCGAATCTTTTAAGAAAAAATAAGTCATTTAAATGGATTCAAAGCAACAAATGATTGTTATTTGTATTAATGGTTAATAGTCTGTCATTTTTTTGATAGTGTGCTGACACTGAATGGCAATCCATTCAAATCACTTATTCAGATCAGATTCTAACCCGAATAGTGTCTAATAATTGATTATTTTGTAAGAGTTTAAGACAAGTTTATGGTCTATTGTGACCATAACTGAGTTTCGGGATATTTATAAATGAATAGATTTATAGGTTTCACTTATTTTTCTTTAAATTAATATAAATAAGTGATTTGACTCACAATTGGCGGCGATTTTCCTTTTATTTTGTTTTTGTTGAAATAAATTTAAAACAAATTCGGAATCAATTATAAAAGATAAATGAGTCTGGATCAATTGCTTCAACAGTTCGTAATTCTTCACACGAAGTCTTTCAATTGAATCCATTTTTAAAATTTAAATGTGATAGGTATAAAATTAAATTAAAATAATAAGCAAATTGTTTGATTGATTTGATTGAAATCAGTTGTGAATTATGTGAACAATTGTTGTGAATTCAGTCATATATTGCGGTTATTTTTCAAACCATCCAATAATAGGCCACAAAACTTAACTTAACATAAATCACGTCATTTAATATAAAACTTTGGGTTCAATGAATTGGGAAACAATTTATTAACATAACGCCAATTTTAACCATTTAACCAGGGTACCATTTACGTACCCATTTTGGTATTTGCGTCAATTTTCACATTTATTTTGTTTGTAAAATATTCAAAACTCAGTTAAACAAAAGACCAAAATTTAATTATTTGAAATTATTTAATATAATATAATTCATTCTTCTTTAGAATTGTAGAAGAACTGCCATAATTACCTAGATGTACACCTAGATGTATACATAAATCCTTTATAATGCAATTTATTAATTTCATTGTTTAATATGGATTTGTTTATATAATTTATTTGAAAATTTATTTTATGTATTTTAATTAAAAACTTTAATCAGTTAATCATTTTGAACCCTATTTTTAACAAAATGTTTTTTTTAAAAAAGAAGGACAAACTAACCACTCAATTGTTCAACTAAACTAAACAAATAACATTTTAATTACATAGAAAAAGATTTTATATTTGTTTAATCTCTTAAAAATTAGTTATTAACTAATTAGATCACACACTCACTCACTAACACACAATAATTTAAATAATTTGGATAAGAAAAGTAATCAATAAAGATGTCATTTTAATCTTGATTCAATCAGTTGACTTCCACATTCAGATAAATTGAATAAATAAATAAATTTTTTAAAATGTGTGAAGATATAGGCTTCTGTATTGATCTAGATCAAATTCTATTTAAATGAGTTCTTAATATTATAATTTGATTTAAATTAATTCCAATTAATTTAAAATATATTTATTAATTCTTACAAATTATTGATTTAAAGATTATTTGTTAAAGAAATTCAAATTAAAATAAGTTTATCGGATAAGCGATTAATGTTAAAGTTTAAGGAAAATCTTTAATTTAATAGAAAATAATCTAAAATTTTATTTTATTACACATACATTAACAGCACTTATAAAACTGAAATAATTTGTTTGTGCCTTGCTCAAATATCCTCATTTGCAAGAAAAAAACCGTAAAAAATTGATAAACTATAACCTAATAAAAAATGGAACTTTCTATAACAATTTCTCGATGTAAGTTTTTGTATATTATACCTTACTCACTCATATTCGCCTACTCATTCACTCACAGAATTTTGTAAAGGAATATAGAATTTTAATTATAATTTTCCTTATTTTGAAATAAAAATATCAAAAAAAATAATTTTTAATTGAATTTGAATTTTATTTCCAGTAATTATTAAAATATTAGTTTTTGTGGTGAAATTGTTTTACAATAAAATACAATAAAAGAATGATTGTGTAAATATTCATTGGTTAGTGACAGCAGCTGTCAGTGCTGTGCAATGTTGTGCAGACTTGCGTTCAATTACAACATAGTCTATAAAGTAGAGCACAAGCATTGCATCCGTTCCTATGTTTGCATCGGAGTTAACGTTCAGTTCTTATCATTTGCAACAAAACTAGTTTAGTCTAAAATCACTAAAAGAGGATGTCTTTGGTTTTTGTAATTAATCTAATTTTTGTTGTAACCGATCGACAATAAAAGTGTTCTTCACTGTTAGCTCAACAACAACCCGACCCTCGGCTATAAAAGGTAGTCAAATTGACTAAGTCAATATTTTTAAAAGTATTTCTCTTCACTTTCGCTAAAAGTTTATTTGTTTCAAAATTGATTCATAAAATTATTTGTTTGTAATTTCTTATCTCAAAAAACAAATAATTTTAATCGATATCTGACCTCAAAATATGTTTAATAGTTGTGAAGAATTCAATGAATTTTCCTTCAATTTTGGCGAAAAAGCAAAATCAGATAAACTTGTTTTGTGTTATTGACTGCAGTTTCCAATAGTTATGATTAACGTATTATCACTTAATTTGTTATATTTTAGATTTCAATAATAATTTTCAAACATATTTTCAGTGTTTCTTTAATTTGAAGCCAATATTCAGATAAATGTATTGATTATGGAAGTGGAAGAAGTGGTTAAGTGCGGAAGTCTGTATGTTCCGCCCCAAGGCTTTCTCAAGCAAAAGGTATTCAAATTCTAATTAATTTGTTTCACATTTAGTATTATTGCTTATTATAACAAACGAGAAAAAAACTAATTTAAGTTTGAGACCAATCTTGCAAAGAATGGGTTCAAACAGTAGTTGAGGTCAACTCATAATTTACTTATTATTCCCACTGTTCGCCACTATTTTCCCATTATTTGTCATTTTTTGAATAAAATATTTGATTAGAATTTAAATTAATTTTTTTGTTTAACAAAACAGAAATCGTGGCACAAAAAGTATTGTGTTTTGTACAACAGTTCCCGTCAAGGGATACAACGTTTGGAAGTGTTCGACACTGAAGATCAATATCTCAAACAAAATAATTGTATTCGAATAATTGCATTGAGTGAGTGTCTAAAAGTAGCCCCTTTTCCTCAGAAACAACAGTCAAATGTTTTTGAAGTAAGAATTTTATTATTATTTCATTCATTCATCAAATTTAATAAAATTTATTATTTTATTATTATATTAAATATTTTCTGTTTTAACCAAAACTTAAGGCCAAAAATGTTTAGAAATAATGTTTTGTATTATTATTATTATTATTATTGGACTCAATCTTAGAATCGCTTAAATTATTGAAAATTTTGCACCTGTTCTCTAATAAATATTTGAGGCAAACCCTAAATGGCTTTAACTGATCTATACCGTTGTCGAACGTGTTCTTGAATTGAAGGCATTCCCCAATTCATCATTAATTTTAGGGAACACTTGTTTTTTAATTTATTCAAATTATCTCAATTTCTAAACTGTTTTCATTAATTATAACTTTTGTATTAAACTCTGAGAGAAACAAATCTTTTATAAAGTTTTATCTCTTAATAACATTTTTGATGAAACGTTTCATTAATTAGTGTTTTGTGTTTATTGTCACAAAAAAGTTGTTATTATTTTGAATAAGTTATGTCTTTATATTCATTAAATATTCTGAAAGTTTTTATGTGGGAATGGAATGTCGTATTTAATATAATAGTAACTAGCTACCATTTCCTGTTACTGGTTCACAATATATCCAACACTTACACTAACTTTTGGGGCTGTCATTAGACCAATAGATGGGGAAAATTCATTTCACATTAAATTGACTGAAATTAAAATCAGATCCAAATTAGAGACAATAATTGAGTCCTACAAATGATGCACTTTTTTGACCCCAATTATTGCCATTATTTGAATACATATTCTATTATTTTATCTCTCATTATATCTATTGTTTGCTTGTTTTTAATGGTTTTCATCAAATAATTCTCAATTTAAATAATTTTATCCATTTTTTAATCAAAAGAAAATTTTATTTTTAAATTTAAAATAAATAATCTAGAGCATGAATTAGTAAAGAGTAAACAAGGTTATTCGCTTATAATCATATCATTAATTTCATTTTAAATACAAGAACTGAATCAAAATTTCTTTAATCATTAGATCCGTACGAAAGAGAACAGTAATCTGTTTTCTGCGGAGACTTTTCATGAGATGACTGAATGGCTTAATGTCATACAAAGTGTTGCTTTCGGTGTTCTTCCAAATAATAGCAGGCCTTCCAAAGGTTTTCCTCTCGATTCAAATGCAAATCCCTTTAATAATAGCAATGCATTAAATCTAAACAATTTAATTGACTCTCAAAACGAAGAAAACCTTTTGTACTCTTCAGTGGACGCGCCCGACGTTTATCGGTAGGCAAACAATGCCACCAATTATTATGTAATTATTTATTCAGAAATTCCTGTTTAGTGTAAGACTTATAGATTCTGAGACATCGATTCGTTGCGGTCTTAGAAGTGGTTTTGACTCCAACTTTACTCTTATCATCACTTCAGTCAACATATCGTTAGCAGAAGAGGGAAAAGTGCTGTTCACGTGGCCGTACAGACATATAAGACGCTATGGCTGTACCAAAGATGGATTTTCATTAGAGGCGGGTCGCAAATGCGCTTCAGGGGAAGGGCTGTTCTCTTTCATAACTAAAGATGGAAATTATATATTCCAAGCGGTGGCCTCTCATGTAAATTGTCTTAAGGCTTCTAATAATTTGAATGACGACCAGATTCCAGGAGTAAATTCATTGACTGCACATAATATGAGTACTAAAATACCCAAAGAAATAATGTTACCCACATATAATACAAACAAACCTTCACTTCCATCGACTTCACCCCCGCTTTCTTCCAGTTATTCTTCGAAATCTAATTATTTAGCGACCAATTCATCACTTCTTCCGTCGACCAAAATTCCCGAATCATCTAAACGTTATTCAATACAACCGCCAAAAAGTCCTCAAATTATTCCCAAACAATCTTTAACTCGTATGACATCAGCCAATCTTAACTCAGTCATAGCCACCACTGATATTAAACCGCGAGCGTCGCCCCCCATTTCAAAGCCTCCGCGAAAATGTAAGGAATCAACAAAAACTTCTGATTCCGAAGAACCGATGTTTGCCTCTCGAGAGGATGTAATGGGTTTAAAATCAATAACAAATAGCAGTGATTCTGTGCAAAGCCATAAACCAAATAATGATGAGGTTTTGTACGATGAACCGGGAGATCCCACAACACATACAGACGTCTTTAAGGATGAACAGCGGAATAAAAGCACATTCTGTCCGAGTCCTCCCCCCGTCAATCATACGGTTTCAAAGCTGACATCAGTGTTAAGAATGATGTTCACTGAGAAGAAACAGAACCCAAACCCAATTCATCCCAAATATAAAGACAAACGTATGTCAAGTCGTTCGAGTACTGGCAGTTCCAACAATACTAGTGTTGCCTCCTCTCCCATCAGAACAACTCCTGCCGTAAACATAGAATCCGATGATTTGTCTTATGCCGAAGTCATGGATTTTATCAAAAAAGATAAAAACAGATCTGATTTGAACTTTGAAAACGATTGCAATAATTATTCGAAAATACTTAACGATAGTAATGATGAGCACCAGTACGCAAATGTCGACCACAAAGACATTAATGATTTGAATAAAGTGACTGAAAAATGTGACCAAACAAATGATAATCAAACAGAACATTACGTTCAAAATGATTGTGAATACGCCCGAGTCGTGAAGCGAACAAATAACAATTTTTCCCCTTAAAAGCCATTCCCTGACTAGTCGTCCACAAAACTATCGCCACTTTATATGGAAAGTGATTCAAACATTTATCGAAACACATATTTAAATAAATTATTTGATTTAATGATTAGTTTGTATTCAAAAAACAAATTATTGGAAACTAAACTAAAAACTGTGATAAAGGGTTCGGCTTTTTATTAGTTTAAAGACTAGTCCTATAATATATGCCTTTAATTTTGGTCTAAATCGGAGCCAATTCTCAAATTAGGAAACAATTATTTCATAGCTTTTATTAATTATTTATAGTCTAAAAGTTGTTGTTTTCTATCATTTTTATGAATTTTATTCGAAATAAACGATAATTTATTAAATGAATACATATTTTGCTTATATTTAATAAGAGTTTGATTGACGTAACGGAAAGGTTTTTATCACTTTTCCAGGAGTACTGAATTTTCCTGTTTTACTATATATTTTTTTGCAAATCGGAACTCATTTTTATTAATTAATATTAACTCAGTTTTCAAATAAGACTAAATTTTGAGTAATTATTACAAATGATATCTAAATTTGGATTTAAAAATGTATTAATTATTAGACTTTCGGCGAAGATTACGTTGTCGTAGGAGTTCCCAAATTTTTTTGTTATCCGTGTTATTACTAAAATCTCTTTTTAGGATCACTTTTTTCAAATGAATTCTTTTGTTTGGAGTCACTTCCAAATCGTTTTGTGGCCTCTTTTCGGTCAATTCTTTACTGACTACTGGTTTTTGTTCGATAGTATCCCAATTCTCTTCATTTGAATCACTTATTTGGATGACTGGAAACTCGCTTTTAATTGAGTTTACATTTGTTTCAGTATTTTCTTCGTCTTTAAGTTTTTGCGATTCTTTCTTCAAATCAATCAATTCTTTGCACTCATTTTCTTTGAGTTTGAGTTTTGTTTGATCTCTGTTTTGAATGACTTTCAACTCATAGTTTTCGTTTTGAAGGCATTCCTTTTTTGCTCTCAATTTTTCAATTTTATCGTTTAATGAATTACTTTCCGTTAAAATTGTCTCAAATTCTTTTGGAACCAAATCTTCATTTTTATTATTCAATTGATTCCTTTCCTCCTCCAGAGTTTTTAGAGTTTTTCTCAGTTCTTTGCACTGGTCTTGAATTTGTCCGTTCGGTCCGTAATCGAGACAATAATTAAACGATTCTTCACTCAATTCATT
>JAQFZI010001141.1:0-11063 GCA_034695605.1 Eupelops occultus
CCAACGCCTGACAGTTCTCTACAATTCTGAGTTTCTGTTGGGGTGACGTTCGGGCGAATACTATTTCACCGAAACCGCCCAAAATATCCTGAAGTTCCTGATTGGTTATGGCCGACAACTCATCGCCGGGAACTACTATAGAACTGGAATTCTTGCTAGGGCCTTTCCTACTATCTATTCTAGGCATGCTAATACGGGTTGACCTCCGATGAGACTGAGTGAATATTCCCACTTGTTTTGCAATAGCCTGTGCTGTAATGGGATGGTCACCGGTTACCATGATTACTTTAATTCCAGCCTTCCTACATTTGCGAACAGCATCAGGGACAGTCACTCTGACAATAAAGTTTATTATTATTTGTTGTTTAAATTTTAATTTTTCTATAAAATACCTAGGTGGGTCAATCATAGCTACCAATCCAAGAAATCTAAAGTTACCAAGTTCAAAATCATTTCCTTCATCTAAATTGAATTTATAATTTTTCGGGAATTGAGTGAAATTATGGTCACAGAGCGCCAGAACCCGTTCACCCATTGAACCTAATTTACGGTACGTCTCTTCAAAAGATGCCATAAATTTATCATCCAATTGAACGGTCCCTCCCTCTCCATTGATTACATATGAACATAATTTAATGATCCTTTCGGGGGCGCCCTTCATCACTAGGAAGAAATTGGACATGGACCCATCCTCCGATTTCAAGTTATCTTCTGTGTTGTGATGTATTGAGAACTGGTATTTATAGGTAGAGCTGAAAGGCTTTTCTGCTACTTTTGGATACTTAGCTCTGTATTGAATAACAGGTCCTTCCACTGACTCCATAAATCTGAGAATAGCTGTTTCGGAGGCGTCACCCGAACAGCTCCTCTTCATTATATCAGGATTGTCATCGTTAAACTCAGAGCGGGAGCAAAGCATTGCACACCTCTTGTATGCTTCCCATCGGGTATTTATATGTTCCATCATTTCCTTTACTTCTTCGCGATTATGAGGGACTCTAAATGTATCAGTGCCTAACCAACAGTGCTCGACAGTCATCCTATTCTGAGTCAAAGTTCCTGTTTTATCGGTACATATGGTTGAAGTCGAGCCAAGAGTTTCAACGGCTTCTAAATGTTTGACCAAACAGTTCTTTGAAGCCATTCTTTTAGCTGAAAGTGTGAGGGATACCGTTAGGGCCGGCAATAGACCTGAATAAGTTAGCATTCTTTTAGATAGTAAGAAGATATTTAGAAGAATGGTTACCTTCGGGAACATTTCCGACTGTAATCCCAATCATGAAAATGAAAGCATCAAAAAAGTTTGAACCGAAACCCATTGCAATCGCAAAGAATACAATTCCTGTCCCTAAAGCTATGGCTGTAATTATTTTTATAAATCTATCGATTTCTTTGGCGATCGGAGTCTTTTCAGACTTAATATTAGTGACCAGTCGTGCGATATCTCCCATTACAGTGCGATCACCAGTGGCCACAACTATACCAAAACCACTTCCATCGACACAATTAGTCGAGAAAAAGGCCAGATTTTTGGCCTCTAAAGGATTTTCGTGTCCAATGTCTGGTGAACGAAGAAGTGGATCTGTTTCACCCGTAAGAGACGAGTTGTCGACTTTCATACCATCGCATCTGACAATTCTTATATCTGCGGGAACTCTATCACCACTACTACAGTAAACTAAGTCTCCGACCACTAACTGGTCAGCGGGTATTTGAAGCCGTTTTCCATCCCTAATAACTGTGGTTTGCTATCATTTCAAACAAATTGTTACTAAAATACAATTCAATGCTTTAATTAATTTGTCGACAATTTGATGATTACTGAACCGATGAATAAAGCGATTGGACTGAACTTTCATATTTGAATTCATTCACAATTAACATTATTCATCAAAATATTGATTGTCAACAATAATAATAATCTAATTCTCTTTGAATTACTAACCGGAGGCGCCATATTCTTGAAAGATTTGAAAACAGTATCACTGCTGGCCTGTTGGTAGTAGGAGAAGGTGCCAGTTAATATTACAGTTATGCACAGTATGGCTCCCAAATAAACCTGTCAAATTAAAATAATACACTAATTGTTCAAGTCTAATTAACTAATAAATTTTCAAAAATAATTCCTTAAGAGATCAATTGTACTAGCTTACATTTTGTATATCCCTTTGAATGGCATAGGCCACAAAACTGGCGATGGCTGACGCCCACAAAAGCAGTGCAAAGCCACCCGTCAGCTCTTTTATATAATGAACATACCAGGGCACATGTTTAGGAGGGGTGAATGCATTGGGGCCATCCCTCACCAATCTTGATGCAGCCTCTGATTCAGACAATCCATTATTAATATTAGTGTCCAATGAAGAGCACACGTCAGACAATTCTTTGAGATGTTCGCTGATTTTACAGTCTTTCCCCAAATTTATGTCTGCGCTTTCATTGCTTTGATTCTGTGAAACAAATATCAAATAAAAGTTAATAAAAATAAATTCACTTCACATTAGTTTTCAATTGAATTACTTTTTTCTTTTTCCAGAATTTTAATCTGAATCCATTTGATTTGACGTTAGACTTAATATTATCTTTATTACCAGATTCGATGTCAATGTTCAGAGCTTTTGGATCAAGTTCTTGAGGATAACTAGGACTATTCAATTTATAACTCTTCTTAACAGTCATTCGTGTTTTAGTTAATTATTTATAAAATAATAATTAAAAACTATTTTCTTAAGTGAATTACTTAAAGACTTATTTTAAAGGCTTAATAATAAACTTACGAAAGAGTCATAACATAATGAATAACAAAAGTTGCGATTCTTTAGTCTGAAAATCGGAACAGAAATTGAATTTATAGTCATTTAGAGTCTCACAACTCGTGACCAATAAATGATTTTTCAAATAATAATAATTAATAGCAATTAAACTATTTTATTGGTCTGACATTCATTGCAATATTTCTTTGTAATTGAGAATTATTGGCAAAAACCGAGTATTTTCTGGTAGACTAGCAAATCATTTTCTGATGTAGCAATTCTATAATAACCAGGATCTTCTATTATTTAATATCTTGTTTATTATTATTACCTTTATAATAGCAAAAAACAAACTTTTTTAAATTAAGAATGATGGGCTATTTAATCTAGATAAGTATAGGAATTTTTAAGCATGATTAAAAAGTAATATAATCCCTCCTGGCAATTATCCTGAACAAAGTGTTTGCCAATCATTGAGTAAAAGAAAATTAATTTTGACAATTGTGTTAACCAATTGATTATCTTCGGTTGTGACGAATATGCCGTTAAAACAGAGGCAGTTCAGGTTTAAGGCCGTTTAATGCAATCATAACTTGTAATCAATTTTCTAATAAATCAAATTTGTTATTAATGTCGATAAATGTTATTATTTTTGGCTTTAAATTCAACTTCAAAATAAATAAATTATTATTTTCTGGTGATATTATTCTCAATTATGCATTAATTAATTAATTAGCCATGCTACAATTAATTTAAAAGCAATTTATATGATTAATTTCAAGTAATCATGTGAAATTATAGATGTTATGATTAACAATTCAATTTCCAATAAGATAGCAAGGTTATTGACAATAACATATTGCTTAATATAATGAAATTAATTAACAATCACTGATTGAACGCTCTTTTATTCAAATTTAAAATTTATGACTAATTTATTAAATTTTCTAAAAATTTATTCGAAACTAATTATAAGTAATACTTAAGACATAAATTTTGTCGAATAAAAGAGAGTTTAATATCGATTTTTAAAATATGATTATCACTAAAATACTTTTGATTGATATTTGGCTAATATTTTGTAAGTTATGTTCAATTAATTTGAAGTTTTTGTTAAAATTAATAAATTTTTAAATTAAAACAAAGTCTCGTCGATTGAAATGTTTGCAAATCACAAGGACTGTGGAAAAGTTAGAGCGAGTTCTGTTAAAAAGGCCATTCCTTTCATTGTCGGTGGAAAAGATGCTAATATAACAGATTTCCCATTTATGGCACACATTGGCAATTGTGGGGCCAGTATTCTCAACAAAAACTGGGTTCTAACGGCAGCCCATTGTGTAATGGATAAAAAGTGAGGAATAAAAATTGGTTTTAAATGAATTAAAACCTAAATTGTATTATATTTAGAGACCTCAAATCATTTATGGTATATATTGGCTCTTCTGTCAGATCCGGTAAAGATTTCCATTCAGATGAAAACAGATTAAAACATGAGGTCGAAATGATTGTATTTGACGGCTGTTTCAATATGATGTCCCCCACTAATGACATCGCATTAATTAAGACTAAGAACGAGATAATAGAGATCGATCGTGAAGATCTTGATGTCAGAGCAGTCTGTTTGCCCGAACCGTATAGCGAACCCTCAAATAAAACTCTAATTCATATCGGTTGGGGTATTAATGAGAAGGGAGGAGAACGAGCTGCAGATTGGCTTCAAATGGCAAAAACTGAGTTAATTTCAATGAAGTACTGCATTTATTCCAGTATTTTCGCAAACTTAGGACTGGGAGCACATCCATCACCAGAAGACAAGTTATGTGTCCAAGCAATTGATAACCAGGCTTGCTATGTACATTACTCAATTATAATTTTTAAAATTTAATATTTAAGTAATTCAAAAATTAAAGGGTGATTCTGGAGGTCCTCTTATTGAAGTTATCAATGGAATTTATTTTCAAGTTGGAATTACCTCAGATGGTACCGGATCCAAGGTGTTGACATTCCTTGGTAAGCATTGTAGTCTCAATGAAGCCGTAGTGTACACAAAGGTCTCCTCTTTTATCGATTGGATCGATGCTGTAATCACTGAATTTGGGAACAGATCTCAAGAACACCCGATAATAATAATGAAGAGTATCTGCACTCCAAGGAAACCCTTCCGATTTGAAAGACACAAAATTACTAATTAATAACATTAATATCTCATTCACTCATTATTTAATATCAGTAAAACATTTTAAAATATAATTAAAATTAATTGAATTCATAATATTTTTGAACTGTTTTTGAAAATAAATTCATTTTTAATAAAAAAAATTGTTAAACATTAGAGTAACAAAACTGAACTTTCATAGATTTCTTATAAACTACGCTCAGGTACTGCTTAGATATAGGGAGATAGAGAAATTTGATTGAACCAATGTTACAATTTTTCACCAAAAACTGACCCAGGTATACACACATAACTCTAACTGTATCTCCCTATAGCACCAGGCAGTAACAATATTTATGGATTGTCCAGCCACTTGTCTAAAAGTTGACTATCGTGTTAATGAACTTGCTTAATTCTATTTACAAGTTCAAAGTGTGTTTTGATGGAATATTTTAATATTTTTTTAATAGTTTAAAATGAAATTCTTTTACACTCTGACCATGCTCTATTAATACCATTTCTGGGAAAATTTTCAATGTAATTTTTAAATTGCTGATCAAAAATAGGATGAGCGCACAGGTCTTCAATAACTTTGTTTTGTTTTTCAATTTTGTTTTCAATCTCTTCGACTAAACTCTGAATATTTTCTATCTTTGAATTGAGACCCGATTGCGAGCTCTGGATATAGTTGTCATTGAGTCCAACCCTAGTGCCGATCGTGTCTATAGTGTTCTGCATATGACTGACCCGAGACATGACATCCATTTGTCCGTATTTATAGCTTTCGATAATACCTTTAATGTCTACCGGTTTCAAGAGTTCAATAAATTTTTGTTTTGCGATAAAAAATTTAGTCAAACAAATGAACTTATTCTCAATGGTCTCAAACACATGAAATTTAAACATATCAGAGGGTTTGTGCGAAAAAAATTTTGACGTCTGATCATATTTTATGTTTGCCTTATAGCACCTCCACGTGCATTGAATGAGTGTGGCCGCCGCTGCCTTCTTCTTCTTGCGCTGTCTATTTCGCTCCTCTTCCTCTACTTTGAGCGCTAGTCCGGCGCCAATAATGCCGGCCGGAAGTGCGAATATGGCCACTCCTAATATTGTGAATATACTAGAAATTAACTTTCCAAGCCAGGTAACCTGAATAGAATTAGCATTTAACAGAAAACAGCTTAGTCATATTTTTAATGCAATGGTGGCCAAACTTTTCGACCCTTAGGGGGTATAAAGGGGTAAATTAGCGGATTTTCCCCAAAAATCTTTGAGAATATGTTTTAGTGTGTAAATAGCGTAAGGCACCCTCTCCGAGAAGATTTTAGGGGATATTATACAAAACACCTCCCTTTTGCCTCCCTTTTGCCACCACTGTTTTAAAGTTACTAACCGGAACCCTATCTCCATATCCAACGGTGGCCAAGGTGACCACCTTAAAAATGAAATGTCTTATTTAAATTGAAACAAGAGTAAAGTTGAGACATACCGCCCACCACATGGCTTCTGCAATACTATTAAATTGTGGGTTGTCATCCTTTTCCACAATATATGAAATATAGGCCAAAATACACAAAACAATGAATTCGATATAAAATATGATAAATAACTGTTCCCTTTGGTCGTAAATAACAGAAGAGAGTACTTTCCAGGGCTGGAGCTGTCGGTTGAGAGTAATTATCTGTAGAACTGAGAAGAATCTATGAAACCCTCGAACGGCAGAGACAGCGAAAACTTCGCTGCCATTCCTGGTATCCATTATGGGTAACACAATCATAATGGAGGCTAATATTATTATGACGTCCAGAACATGTGCCGGCACTGTTATATAACTGATCTTTCCTTTCCATCCCTCATATTTACGTTTACAACTGGAAGACCAACAACGGAGCAAAAATTCAAAACTAAACCAAATGATTATAACCTTTTCGAACAGATATATGAATTTGGAAGCACCCGACTTGAACTTATCAATGTTTGAAAATACCGTTACTATAAGACAGGCGAACACCACAATAAACACCAAGATGTGATAACTACGAGCCCAAAAGCCCTGCAATTTGATTGATAATAGAAGAATTGATGATCAAGATCATTTTAGATAAAACTATAAGAATTGTAGAAAATTTGAAGAATATTTTAATTTGAAACTTATTTTTCATTCATAGCATGAAAATAATGAAACTTTTTTTAATAAGTGTTATATTTTGAGTAAATTGAATAAATTAGTTTAAATCTTACCTGGGGACTATTGAGAAAGTTATAAACATTCAATTTTTCTTTATAATAAATGGTTTTAGTGTATTCCGGGTCATAAAATTGGTCCAGTTCAATATCACTGCCTTCCATTCCCTCGAGTTCAGACTTTTTTCTATCTCTCATTTCCCGGCGCTCCTTAACTTCATTGATAATCTTCTGGAAGCGTCGTTTGGCGCCCGTATTACTGGTTTCCCCGCTTTCAGGCATAGAAGTAGAGACAGCGCTTCCGTTAAAGAAACCAAAAGTTTGTGACAAACGATTAGGATTTCTTGGAGGTTGACCTCCAATGTTCTGTTTGCGATATAATGACAATGGATGGACAGTTGCTAACTCTCGCTGCACCCGACCCAACATCATTAAATGATCTTGATATGAGACAATCTAATCAAACTCTTAATTGAGTAATCGATTGATAAATTAAAGCGAATCCACGCAAAAGCTTTAAATTACGTATCAATTCTTCAAAATTGATGTCAAACCAAATGAAGATATTTATTGAGTTTTGAATTTTATTTTAAACACTAATCGATAAATATTTTTTTGCTTTCAATCAAAATACTGTCGATAAGTCTTCAAAACACTTGAAGACAAAATAATTGATAAGAACTCATTGGAAAAGAACTCATTAATTGATTAAATCATTTTAATTAAATAAAATGTTTCTGTTATCAGATCTAAAGTCAATCATCTCTTTGAATGAACTAATTTTCTGACGGATTTCCAATAAATCTCATGTTTTTTGTGTTTTATTAGAATTTAAACACAAAATCAAACACTGGTTTCATTCAATTTATGATTTAATAAAATAATAATCAATCTTCTGATGAATGGCACAGAATAATCAAAAAGCCATTGGGCGGGGAATTCCTCAACGATCGTGTCTGAATTGGCATTGTGCAAGATTAATAATTATTTAAAATAAACCCTTTTGAACATTAACTTTAACCTTGAGTTTATGAATACAATATTATAATAAATACTTTTTTTGACAATTAATCAATACATAAATAATTGTGACATGATCATTTCATACAATCATTTGAACATGGTGTTCTAAAAATATTTGTTATTAGAAATATCTACAACAGAAGTTTATTTAAATGATTAAAAATAAATTAAACTTAAGTAAAATTTTAACAAAAATTAAAAACCACTGAATTAACTCAAATGTGATTTTAATTATATTTTAGACTATTTTTCATTTAAATTGAAAACTGTTTTGTCTTTTGATTAAAATGTTTATCAAATTTGTTGACAAATTTCAAAATTTATAATAATTGTGTTAAAACATTAGATTAAATACCCAACGATTCCATTTCGAAGACTACTCTGTATTCACAATTTTTTCTCTGATAGCTTTGGAAATGCTGAGCAGCACTTCATAATTAAGACAAACCTTTTTGACAGTACTGTCGGACAACATTTGTTGTCTGTATTCATGAATTGTCGGCAGTTCTTCGCGAATATAATCTTCGGCTTTAACTTCAGAAAGAAGTTCGATTCCGAGCGGAATGCGCTCAATAAATGGCCAAATCATATAATCTATTAGACCCGGAGCCTCTTCGCCTAAAAGTTTACACAATTTATTAATAAATTAAAATATAGTTAATTAATAAATTCAATGAATACCCGACAAAAACTTTCCAGTCTTTCGCTGTTTAAGTAATTCTTCTGCTTTTTTGTAGCTTTCCTTTATATTAGTCAAAAGAAGGCTGACCTCACCCTTGGAAAAGGCTTTACCAAAAGCAGAGATATGAGGAAAAATCCGTTCGATGAACACCTTATCCTTAGCCCTCTGATAGGGATCAGCAGCTCTGAGCTGTCGTCCAGAAAAGGATTCATCCAAATACTCCGAAACAATTAGGGATTCGGTCAATAATTTGTTGTCCGAATCAAATTCAATGATAGGTACTTGTCCTCCGGGGTTCTTTTCTAACAGCCATTCGGGTCTCTCTTCTCTTAGTTTTACATAAATTACTTCATGTCTTTTGGAAACAAATAATCAAAAATTAAGACAATTTGTGGTAAAAACGGATAATTACTCACTCAATATCTTTAGCGTTCAAAACCAAATGAGCCCTTTCGGCATATGGACAGGGCTGGTAAATATAAATCCGTAATACATTCACATTAGCTCTGGGAGGAAAGGCATCACCTGTTAAAAAATAAACAAAATAAGAAACAATAAAATCTATTGTTTGTATTATACCTTTCTTATAATTATTGGATAAAATTTCCATTATTTAAGTCTTCAATATTTAAGTAAAACTTTTAAACAAATGAATGAAATTTTAAAACAAAACTTGAATTTATATAAAATGCGTTTAACATAACATATGCGCGATTGGAGGCACTCCTACTCTAATTTCAGGTAATGTTCTGTTTATTTGCACTTAAAATGCACTTAAAGTGCACTAAAAGTAATTTGAATTTTGCAATAAAACTAATTATTGATTATATTTTAGAAAACAATTGTTTAATAACTAAATCTTAATAAGTGTTTTGTGCTTGATAATTGATAAATTACTACCTAAAACAATTATATGGGTTTGCAGATAGCATTGATCAGCATATATAACAACCCTTAAAATTGAAAAACATTTAGTGTTTATTTGATCTGAAAATAAAAATCTCTTTATTTTTAAAAATATATTTTCAATTGATTTGTAAATAAAATATGAGATTAATTGAAAGCCTTATTTAAAGGTATCCCATTCCGACCAAATGGCCCACTCTTTGGTCATCTGAAAGACAATTGACAAGAATCTGTGCCAAATCATATTTTGATATACTACGACCGACGGCACCGTCGTTTTTCAGGGTATAGTCCCCTCGAGAGGCAATTTCTGTCAAAAATAGATTTTAAAAACTTTGAATAAAAACTGAATTAAAGGCTAACCTTCGATATGTGGAGGACAGACAGCAATCCAGTCTCTGTCTGACTTCTTGAGCACTTCCAGCATTCTTTCGTGATCTGAATGTAAGGGCAAAAACTTTTCGGGAACTTTGCTTCGATCCCAGAATAGAAAGGCTGTCCACACAAACAATAAATTAATTTTGAAAAATTGATTGAAAGAGAAGTCATGTCTCACATGATATACAACAAGAGATCCGTTTAATATTCGCCGCTTTCATTGCGTCCACAATATTTTGTGTGCCGTCGGACAGCGCTGTCGTTGGACTCAATTCATTACGAGTGCCCAAAACAACAACAACTCCATCCTGATTCTGGACAGCCTTCTGAACATCGTCTTTGTTGAGCACATCTCCGACAACAACATGAGTGGGTACTACTGTTTGCGGTAATTTTGTGGCGTCCCTCACAAAAGCAGTTACTTCCAGACCTTTGAAAATTGGTTATAAGAGCATGCTAAAATCAATATTAAATAATCATGCTAACTTTTTATATAATACAATTAAAAATTTAATTAAAAAGATAAACAATTTTATTCAAATTATTTGAACCTTTTTTAAGAGCAGCCTCAACAGTGGCCAGTCCTGTATTGCCGGTGGCGCCGAACACCACTATTTTCTTGATTTCTTTGGACATAATAACAAGATTATTGAAATTTTTTGTTTTATTTGAATTAAAATTAACTCAAATTAATTAAGTGAATGATTTGTTTTCAATTCAATTCAAATAAACATCCGTTTAATCAAAAGTGAGTCACTATTAGTGACGTCAAACTATTGAACTTTTTTTGAACGAATTGTAAGTTTTGGTGAAAACTGGTTTTCATATCAAAACTCATTCATTTGAATCATTTTTTTTTTGAATTACAAGTTTTATATACAAGTTTATCAATATTTATTCAATTCTAGCATGTTCATTTGTTTGCAAAAGTTGGACAGACGTAAAAAAAATTAATTGAGTCATTTTCCTTATATTGAGAATA
>JAQFZI010001142.1:0-11055 GCA_034695605.1 Eupelops occultus
TCCCCTCTTGCATATCTCACTCTCGACTACTTTCCCAACCCTCCCCTTCTGCAACTCACTCTCGACTACTTTCCCACCCCCTCCCCTTCTGTATCTCTCATTCTCGACTACTTTCCTACCCCCTCCCCTTCTGCAACTCTCACTCTCGACCACTTTCCCACCCCCTCCCCTTCTGCAACTCTCACTCTCGACCACTTTCCCACCCCCTCCCCTTCTGCAACTCTCACTCTCGACTACTTTCCCAACCCCTCCCCTTCTGCAACTCTCACTCTCGATCACTCTCTTTCTCTCTCTCTCTCTCTCTCTCTCCCTCGCTCTATGTCTCTGTTTCTCTCTGACGAGACTGATTTTATTTATAAATCAAAATAATATATATTTATGTTAAAATTGTTAATAAAATACTAAATAATTAGGAAGAAAGATTATGACCTAAATGTTTTAAAAAAATCAAATAAATTTTGATTATTTATTTCCTGTGAATTTTAGAAACCTTTGTGAAATGACCTAAGATAACAAATATAAATTGCAAATAAAATTATTTCCTTAATAAATAAAGTGTTAAAATTGTTTTACAACAAACATAAGTTATTTAGAAATTAAATTACAATGTAACTCATTTTGATTATTTGACTTTAAAATGAAAACAGGCTTAAAATTTGAACTTAAAGCTAACTTATTGTTTAAAAGCTTTTAGTTATTTCATGTTTTAGTCATTTCAAAAGTGTGCATTGGATGGAATGGATAAAATGTTTTATTCAAAAATTTCAATTATAATTTTGTTTGTATGTGTAACCAGTAATAGAATAAATAGTTATGGCGCCGATAACGGTTGGGGAATACGAAATAATGTATTCATGAATGAATATCCTTCTACAGTTGCTGAGTGTTCAGTTAAAGTTCCAGTAGAAGATGATTTGTTTTTCTCAAGGGAAGAATTGATATTTATGGATATTCTCGATAAAGCAACCCCACCCGAATATTTGAATCACGATCAACTAATTAGGGCAAATCGAAGCTCTGAATGGGTAACTAATTATTTCCAATATTTTGATGTAAACCACTCAAAATATATAGATTATTCTATCCCTGAAATGTTTATTAAAACATTTATTATAAATGAAATGGAAAAATTGGAAAGAGAGAAAAGTTTCAATAATACTTACAGAGTAATGAGAGAGTTTAATAATCGAATGATAATCGAGCCGATTAAGTATTTGAATGTTCCATTTTATTTGGATAGGATTAACTTTATGAAAGATAATAATTATAAAGTAATCAGCAAAGGAACCATACATAATTACCAATATCATAATAAAATGCACATCAATGAAAATAATTTTATTAAATATCCAAATAAAAACGGAAATGTTTTGAGTTCATCATCAATAAAATTGACTTTTATAAAACCAGTAGTAGCACTAGACTTACGGTTCATTGACAAACAATTCCTGGTATTATTTTATCCTAGTCATAACACTTATAGGATTACTTATTATGACGATAAATATATAGCTTTTAGGTATATAGAGGAAGAAATTAAATTTGGGAAAAGCCATATAGACGATTTTTACACCTATGAATTTTTAGTTAAGGCTGACAAAGACCGAATGGTATTTTCAAGAAGGTGGACCACACCTTGTTTTTTTAATAATCCATTTAAACTTGAAAAGTTTGAAGAGTATGCAGAAGAACCAATTGTCGATATTTTCTTTGATAAGAACAAAAGGTATTTAAGTTCCTTAGCTATGAAAAACCATACACAAACATGTGTACCTATTCTAAGTACAATATTAGTTTGCCCGGAGAAAGTCTGTCCGAAAGAGAATTGTTCAGTAGAACAATGTTCTAAAGTGACCTGTCCTGAAATTAATGAACTTTTTGAGACAACAACAAAACAGTCAGTTATACAGAGAAAAGTAACCCAGCATTCTTTTGTAAGAAAACCGGGGTCAAGTACTCAAATAAGTGTTAGTTTACCCAGCAACAAAACCAGAAAAAATTTAGATAATAAAGAAGATATTACAATCGATAATAATAAAAATAACAGGTTCAATAACCAAACATTTATATATAATGCTGCAACTCACGGTATTTCATTTCATAAAGTAGCTAATGTTCTACTGTTCGACGACGTGTGGATCCAGGTAATAAAATTTGACTTTCCCTTAAAGAATTTTACCCCAAGAGTGAATGAAAACAAAAATTATTGTCAAGATTTTATTGAAAAATTAAACCATACAGATACGAATAAAACAAGAATATTGAAAGAATCATTTCTAAAAATGTGCAATACTTTTGAGTTAAATTTAAATAATTTTGCCAAAATAATTAAACAAACGGCTGAAAATGCTTTGATCGATTTCAAAGATAGACAATTGACAAGATCTAAAAGATTTGTTTTAGAATCATTGGCTGTGGTTGGCATAGCCTCAGCAGTAATCGCAGTAGGAAGTGCTTTCGGTAAATTATATTTCGATATACAGGACACAAAACATGACATAAATGTGTTAAATAGGAAATTTATTCAATTAGACAGGCAAACAGAAGCTCTCAAATTAAATAATAAAATGTTAAGTGAACACCTAATTGGTTTTTCAAAGAGAGTTGAATCGATAGCTAGAACTTTTGACAAAAAATTAGAAATACTAAAACTAAACCTCATTAAACAAAATTTTGAAATTGAGGAGAGTTTTAATAAAACTTTAGAGTTTGTGGAACAGACATCAATTATTCAATCAATAATTTCCACTTTTAATTTATACAGGATAACTCAAAATATGTTTTTGGAAAACCAATTGACACTATTGTTAGATGCAATTCAAAATTATGAAAATATCTTTGCCTCTCTTAGGGATAACAGACTTCCACATAGCCTAATAGATATGTCAATGTTGTCTGAAATATTAAAGTCAATTAATAAAGAGTTAACCGGTAACTATGACATTGCAATTAGCCAGGAAAATTATCACCTGTTCTATACTTTACCTTTAACCTCATTTATAATTAAAAAGAAAACAAATGAAATATATGTCACTATTAAAATTCCATTGAAAAAAGTTAATACAAATATATTATTTGACGCAATTCGACCCCAATTTAACGGATTTCCTTGTTTAAATCTAACATGTTCAAAACACACTAACCTTGATTTGACAAATAATTTAATATCTATTCATTCAAATGACAATATATTGTTAACAGATGCCATCACTGGAGAACTCGTTTTCGAAACTCCCCCTGATGCATTAAATTGTCAAATAACAAGTAATTATGATTTGTGTATAGTTTTCAGGAAAGGAAAATTGTTGACTCCAAATGAGTGTAACCTAGCTATAACAAATTGGAACATAGAGAAAATAATAGAATGGTGTGACTTTAAAATGAAATCAAAACAATTATACAAACCCATTCCTATAGGATTTGATAGATACATAGCACATAGTTCAATAGTATCAAAATTCAATGAAACTTGTAAGGGAACATCCACCGAAAATTCAATTAGTGCCTGGGCTGAAATAATTGAAGTAAAACAGGATTGTGTATTGACGTTTAATGGCATAAATCATAAAATCTATGGGTCAATGGGCAAACCGTTGAAAGGAAATGTGACACTTAAAGTCAAACAATTCCATTCAGAACTTTTAGAAATTATACAAAGCGATTCAAATGACACTAATTTTGAATTCAATGACTTGCCAATTCCCTCGCCCGACATTAAATTTATAAGGAAATTCAATATTAATGAGAGTACATTGCATACTAATTGGGATAACACCCAAATAACTGCTTTTACTCAATATTTATATTCAATGAATCTTAACATAAGTAAAGAGATGAGAAAATTGGATATTGCGTTTGAGAATAAAATGACAGGATTAGGTTATAATCAATTGATAAATAGTATTGGGTCAATTATGCAGTTATTGGTTACAATAATAGTGATATTTGGTATAATTTGTTATACAAAACTATTTGGTTTATGGAGAGCGGGAATAATTTTGATAACCCCCCACAGAGTAGAAGGTTTTAGTTTTGTGAATCCTTTGGAGAGATATGAATGGAGTCAAGTATTTTCGGTTTGGAGTGATTTATTTGTCATTTCAATAATGATAATTATTCTGATTGTATTCATAAAACTTTCTTGGGGAAGAAAAAACCAAATTTCGACCCATTATGGGCGTGGTATTCCTAGGGTAACAGAAGGAGAAGATTGTGGTTTCACAGTTATTTTAAACATTTATTTTAACAGAAATAAATTTTGTTACATATCAAATGAAGGTATTTATTTGAGAGTTCCAATAACTGTATTTAAAAAATACCCAATTAAAGAAATTAAATTAATGACAGCTTTTACTCAGTGGTATATTCACAAAATTGATGGAAAATTAATTTTGAAAACATCTGAACCAATACATTTATATTCTTGTGATATGCATGGACAGAGACTTGAAGATGGTTGGCAAACTATTAGAATATCAGTTGAAGAAATCAAATGGTATTTTGAACCGAAACCGACAGCTTTTAACGAAGAGAACAATTATGGAATTGTTTTCTTGTCTGTTTCCAGAGATATAGCAACTTTTGTTTAAAAATTAATATCTTTGTTTTATCTAATTTTCTTTTTCCTAAATTTTTCACTAATTTACCGAAGGGATGTAGTATATAATCTCGTTCGTTAAACAACCCACCAACCCAAATCCCCCTCAAAATTTTAAAATTTTGGTAAAACGAGGAAGTTCTTTATTAACATTGGATCAGAGATTTTTAAATTATTGCAAAATTTTTCAAAATTTGCGAAAATGCGAAAATTTGATATTACTTTTAATGTCTCATATTAATAAGGGGTAAATGTAGTGCCAATTTGATTTGAGCCAAACCTTGTTTTACATGTTCGAATATTCAAATGGTAAAATGAAGTATATAATTCTCGTTCTTTAAAACTATTACCCAGAACAATAACTTAACAAAACACTAACCCAACCCTTCCCAAAATTTTTAAAATTTTTTGAAAAATTTTAAAAATATTTTAAATAAGAGATTTTAAAATAAGTTATGAGAAAATATTGTTTAAACATGACTTATTATACACTTATGTATAGTAAAATGTTGTCAAAATAATTTAGTTGTAAATGTAATGAGAATTGAATTTGAACAAATTTTTAATTTTCATTACATTTACCGAAAGAAATAAAGTATAAAATCTAATTCATAAAATTAATTAATGAAAATCAAAATGTTATAATTTCATAAAATTGATATATTCAAGTAAAAACTATTATAATTGAACTTCTATATCTTGGCATAATAATTAATGAGTAAATGTAATGTACATTGAATTAGAGTGAAATATATATATTGGTATTTTATGTTTGAGAAAATGATTTCAAAGTTCGAACTCAATTTAAGAAAATTGTTAATAATAAAATTATTATTACATTAACAACAATTTTTGAAAAAAAAAGACCATTGACACTTCATTTATAAAAATATTGTTAAATTCAAATAATTTTTATTCTGAAAGTATTTAAAAAAAATCATGATAAAATACTAAATCAATTGAAGATTAATCTGTTCAAAATTAATATTCAAAGATCAATATTAAAATCAATCAAGTCAAAAAACAAACATGAAAAGAAAACAAATAAACATTGTCAAAGATATATGTTAAACATAAATATTCAAATTAAATTTAAACAAAATCAACACAAAACAACAACTAAATGTTTTTGAAATGGTTAAAATAGAAATCGTTTTGTTTTAAGATGAGGATTAAAATATTTATTTAGAAAATTGAAAATATTATTTCACTTTCCGGATATCACTTGTACACACATAAAACATTTGTTAATTAATGAAAATTGTTCATTAATTAGAAAAATGGAACGTAGAAATGCCATTAGTACCGATAATCTGACCATTATTCCGGATGTCCAACCATTGGATTCCCCTCTCAATAAAATTGGAGCGACGGCTCCTCCGTTTAAAGGAGAAACAGTATCAGAACCCGAAAGGAATGACCGTTATTCAATCAATTCCTTTCATAGAAGAGGATCAGAAGAAATTGTCAAACCAAACAACCAAGGGATAACAAATAACGACGACGTCTTTGATTCTATCAGAAGACCAGTGCGTCCGGCAATTATTCCTCAGATTTTTGACGACAGACAAGACAATCAAACAATAGAAGAATATTTATTCCGCTTTGAGCGAACGGCTAAAGCAAATTTGTGGCAAGAATCAGATAAAGTTGACCAAATTTACCATTTTTTGCGTGGAAATGCAGAAAAATGTTATGAAGACATTGTAAGAGCTAATCCTAATATTAAGTGGACAGAATTGAAGAAGACTCTCGAAGAGAGATTCACAAAAAGATATGGCAGAGTGTTGGCTTTCGATAAGATGTTGGATCGACAGCAAGGACAAAACGAACTATTTCGGAACTATTTCTATGACAAATTGGCGCTAATGAGATTAATGGACAGCGAAATGAAAATCGAAGACAAGCTGATGTTCTTGATCCAAGGGACAAGACCAGATATCAGACGAGAAATTCGTAAATTTTTGTATGAAAATAAAATACAAAATGATGACGAATTATACTCAGTTGTCTTTGAGATCGACGACCTGGATTTTGCGGATACTCGCAATGGACGAAATGCAGATAATGACAATTATAAGGACAAGAAATCAGATAATCGCATTGAAAAGTTGGAGAGAAAATTTCGGAAATTAAGTGATCTTCTCTACGATGAAAGGAAAAAATCAAACAATAATAATTATCGGCAGAACAACAATGGATACAAAAACAACAATGGCTACAAATACAACAATGGCGGGAATCGTAATTACGAGGAAGCCAAGACAAAATTTGAAAGTAAAGATAAAGAAGAAAAGACTGACAAGTACGGAAACAAACCCAGAGTTAGATTTGAGCGATCTGAAGAGGGCAAGCCAATTTGCTCTTATTGCTCAAAGATTGGACACATCGAGGCCTCTTGTTATCGTAAGAAGAATGACCAAGAAAGAGAAAATTCAAAAAACTAATACAGACGAGTTCAGTATTCGATGACAACAAAGAACTTGTCGATTTATTGCACGTAAAGTCATCGATTAAACCAATAATGGTTAAAATTACAATTAATAATTATTTAGTTAGTTTTCTCTTCGATACTGGGTCAGGTTTAAGTTTCATTAAATATAATTTCGCCAGAAAACTATGCTTAGAAGTTAAAGACATTTTTGGTCCGATAATAAGACTTATTGATGGAAGAACTCAACAACTTTTGAAATGTTGTTCAGTGATTATTGTGTATAATCAAGAAAAATTTGAACAAGAATTTTTCATACTTAATAATTTGTGTTTTGATGGAATTCTTGGACTCAATTTCTTTAATAAAATCAAAGAGTATCAAAACATTGACAATGACTTAAAATTAATCGACATTTTTGAAAAAAATGAAATAACTAAAATCACATTAAGAAATACGTATACTTTATTGCCCAACAGTGAAACATTGTGTTCAATCAACCCTATTGAAATGAATTCTATATTATTATTCAAACAATCCAAGAATAATTTTGACAAATATAATGTGTTTATTGACAATTGTGTTCTTGACAAATCAGTTCAATACATTCTCATAATAAACAACAATGACTTCCCAGTTACATTACCCGCTGGTTTAAGTTTAGGTCAAGCTAAAGAAACAGCTATTCCTTCTAAAGAAGAACAAGATTATATTTGTCAAGCATTGATTGAAAATGAAAATATGAGATCAATTAAAATTGATACAGAAAATGTAGAAGAAAGACAAAAATTGGAACAATTATTATTACGTTATCAATCAAACTTTGCATTTAATACTTATCAACTAGGCCGGGCTAAAGGGTACAAACACCATATTGAAACCGAGTGTTCAGAACCTATTAAGATCAAGAGTTATAGATTAGGATATGCCGAGCGAGAAGAGGCTGAGCGGCAAGTCAAAGATTTACTTGAAAGTGGATTAATAAGAAGAAGCACTTCAGCTTGGTCAACACCTATTATTATGGTCAAACAAAATAATAAAATTCGCATGGTTTATGACTTCAGAAAACTAAACGAGGTGACCAAAGAGCAGGTCTATCCTATCCCTCGAATTGAAGATATCTTAGACTCAATGGAGTCTAAGCCTATAAGAAGTTCATTAGATTTCAAATCAGGTTACCATCAAATTGAATTGACCGAAGAGTCAAAACATAAAACAGCATTTGTGGCAGGAAATGCCTCTTACGAGTGGAATGTACTTCCATTTGGCCTTCGGAACGCTCCAATGGCTTTCCAATCATACGTGAATCAAATGCTAGAAGGGTTATTATACAAAACAGCAGTTATATACATAGATGACCTTTTATGTTTTAGTACCAATTTCGAGACACATTTAAAAGACTTAGAAGAGATTATGAAACGTATCGAGGACCATAACATGAAATTAAATCCTTCCAAGTGTCATTTTTTATGCAAAGAATTTAAATTTTTGGGTTTCATAATTAATGCACAGGGAGTAAGACCAGATCCTGCAAAAGTACAGGCAATCAATGAATATAAAGTACCAAAAACAATCAAAGAGATAAGAAGATTTCTAGGAATGTGTTGTTTTTATCGAAAACATATTTATAATTATTCCGAAATAATGAGACCAATAACTAATTTATTGAAGAAAGAGAGCAAACTTAAATGGTCTGCTGAATGTCAAGCTGCATTTGATGAGATGAAGAAGAGGATGACAGAGGCTCCAATTTTGGGACATTACTCAAAAGGCAAACCTTTGATTTTATACACCGACGCCTCAAACTATGCAGTGGCGGCAATCCTTTGCCAAGAAGTCGACGGGAAAGAGAGAGTTTTACAATATGCGTCGGGTATGATGGACAGACATCAGATTAATTACACTATTAGTGAGAAAGAAATGTTATCGATCGTTTGGAGTGTTTGTAAATTAAGACACTATTTATTGGGTCAAAGATTCAAAATAATAACAGACCATTGTTCATTGTGTTACCTCATGAAGCTTAAGAATCCGAGCGGGAGGTTGTGCCGATGGGCTCTCAAATTGATGGAATTCAATTTTGATATAATTTATAAATCTGGTAAAATCCATAATAATGTGGACAGCTTATCAAGAGCTCCTATAAATGAAGTGATCGATAGTTCAGTTGAAGAAATTCCATTTTGTCAAATAGAAAATATTGATTTGATAAAAGAACAAAACAAAGATAAATATTGTTTATTTGTTAGAGAAATGATTACAAGAAATATCAAAAGATTTGCAAAAAAGTTTGTTATACATGAAAATATAATTTATAGGAAAACCTTTAATAGTATCGGTGAAGAAGTGTATTTAGTTCTTTTACCGAAAAGCTTAAGAAAAGAAATTTTGTATGCTATGCATGACGACCCTATTGCAGGTCACCAGGGTCTCACAAGGACACTCTATCGAATTAAAACAAGATTTTTCTGGCCAAAAGCTGAAAGAACAGTTCGGAAGTATGTGTTGTCGTGCCAAACCTGTCAGCACAGGAAATCAAAAGTCGGAAAACCGGATGGGCTCTTGCAACCTATTATAACATTGAATCCGTTCGAAATAGTAGCGATGGATATTTTAGGACCGTTTCCCTTGTCATCAGATAAAAAGAAATTTGTTATTGTAATCATTGATCTATATTCACGCTATTTAGAATGTGGACCATTGGCTGACATCAGAGGAAAGACTGTCGCAAAATTTTTCGTTGAGAGAATTGTCTTACGCCATGGTAGTCCAACAAAGATCCTCACAGACAATGCCCAAAACTTTAATTCATTATTTTTGAATGAAGTTTTTAATATTTTATCAACAAATCACTTAAGAACGACCAGCTATCGGCCGCAATGTAATGGTAGCGCTGAAAGAGTCTGCAAAACAATCACCGAAATGATCGCATGTTATGTGAGTACCGATCAACGTGATTGGAGTTTTTTCTTGAAATTTCTAAATTATGCTTATAACACCGCACGTAATGATAGCACGGGTGAAAGTCCGTATTTTATGTTATATAACAGAAATCCAAGAATGCCTTTAGATGTGAATTTAAATTTAGATCTTAATTTCATTGAAAACAAACGAGACAGTGAACGGATTAACGACGCTAAAAACCTTATTAAACTTAATATTTTGGACGCAAAATATAAACAAAAAATTGCCTTTGATGCTAAGCATAAGCATTCAGAATTTAAGGCCGGCGAAAGAGTATTGGTTTTCACTCCTACGAGACAATTAGAAAAAAGTCAAAAGTTAATGTCTAATTATTTTGGGCCAAAAATAATTAAACGTAGGCTTAGTTCAGTTACTTATTTTGTTGAAGATGAAAGGACAGGCCGTCGGGATAAAGTACATATTGAACGAATTAAACGTTATTTCGATGAGGATATAAATCAAGAAGAAGACAAAATTTGGTTGACTGAAAGTGAATCCAAAGAATTAGGATATCCTCACAATTATCCAATTTTTCAAAAGCCGACGAAAGTGTCGACACCGGAAAAGAACGAATTCATCATAGATGATAAGACTGATCAAAGTAATGAACAAAAAGACAGAAAGGACGAGCCAACTGAGCAAAATGAAGATTAAAAAGACAACAAAAGTCAAACAGAAAATTTACAGATAAGATACAGATAAGGACTAACTTAAATCTTAAACTTCTGGCATTTTTAAACTTTATGATACCAATTAATTACTCTTAATGTTTAATTAAACTTAATATTTGTTTTGATTATTTATATTTATTAATCAAACGATAGCATTATATAAGTTTTGGCATTTCTTATATTTAATAATACTTAATATTTTTTAATTTAATAATTAATATTTTAATAATTATTTTGTTTTTAATCCATATATGAAAATGAGATTAATATACAATTCAAATGAGGCCATTTGTCGTATAAGTTCCGGGGATAAAATGTACAATTAAGTGCATTTCTCTCGTTTTTAAAAGAAAGGTTATTCAGTTAATAGAATTAAATGAAAGTTGTTTATT
>JAQFZI010001143.1:0-11052 GCA_034695605.1 Eupelops occultus
CCACAAATATAAGCCATTAATTAATTGCCTTTAAATTTAAATTCAATAAAACTTTTTTAATAAATAACTGGTTTTTTGGCTAAAATTTTCACAAAAGAAATCAAAACTGTCTTCAAAATAGATGTAAACAAATTGAGATTCAAAAGAGATAATTGATGTTTCAGACCAACCAAATGGCATCTGCGGAGAAGAGATCTTCTTCCGCGCCTCCGGACAATAGGCAGCGGAATATAGAAGACAGATGTGATAACAGCGTTTCCAACCGAAGCTGTTCTGTTGACCGAAAGTCAAAGTCCGGCAAATGCTTCTCAGTTGAGATACATTTTTTAGACGAATCTAAATATGTCTTTAAAATAGCGGTAATTATTTTTGAAAATTCTTAATCTTTTCATTAGTTTTGGGAAAATTTACTGAATATCTTTGTCTCTTAAGCACAAATCTTTGGCCAAATCTTTGTTTAATCAGATATGTGAAACACTGAATCTAATAGAAGTCGACTATTTTGGTCTCGAATACATCGATAGCAACGGAACGCGGGTTTAACTCTTTATTTGTTTGATTAAAATTATTTTAAATCTAATAATATTTGTCTTCACTTTAGTATTGGTTGGATTTGGAGAAACCAATGTATCGTCAGTTGTCTCTATCAGCTATTGATGCGGTCATGTATTTTGCCGTCAAATTCTATTGTCCGGATCCTTCACGACTAGAAGACGAGTTGACGCGGTTTGAAACCATTGTCTTTAATATAATGCATGCCTTTTATATCACAAAATGAATAATTCGGTAAAAGAAGTTTATGCTTATGCTGTGCGCTATCAATAGATATCTATTTGGTTTGCAAGTAAAAAAGGATCTTGCTGAAGGGCTACTCGTCTGCAATGAAAATACGGCGGCTCTCATGGCTTCGTATATAATTCAGGGTATTTTTAATTAATTGTCATTTTTATAATTAATTACAATTAAAATCTTTTAAATAAAAAGCGGAAATCGGAGACTTCAATGCAGAGGAATATTTAGATCACAGTTATGTCTCGCGTTTCAAATTGATTCCACATCAGGACGAAGAATTTGAATGGAGAGTAATGGAAAACCATAAAAGGCATATGTATTGATATTTTTATTATTATTAGTCAATAACTTCAGTCTTTACTTATAAAAAATATGTATTCAGAGGTCAATCGCCAGCAGAGGCTGATTATAATTTATTGGAAACGTCCCGTCGCTGTGAAATGTATGGCATTAAACTGACGCCAGTCAAGGATCACGAAGGCGTTCCTCTCAATTTATCGGTGGCACATCTCGGAGTAATCGTATTCCAGAACCAGACAAAAGTGAATACCTTTTCGTGGGCTAAGATTCGAAAACTTAGTTTTAAGAGAAAAAGATTTCTCATTAAACTGCATCAGGAGGTCAGTCATAATTATCAGTTTGAGACAGATTACTCAAAAACGGCTCAAGCTAATTCAATTCTGTAAAAACATATGATTCTTGGATATCTTAAATAACAATATGTCCTCTTTCATAATACAATTTCATATTTGTGCAAGCTCTTATAGTTACAGCTGTAGCCTTTTTAGAGTAATCACAAAAATCTGGCCTAAACTTACATATTGTATATATTTATCTTTAATTCTCATTTGTTTTTAATGCAGGAATACTTTGGAGATGTGGTTGAGTTCTACTTTGAAACACGTAATGAATGCAAAAATTTTTGGAAGAAGTGTATCGAACAGCACTCCTTTTTCCGGTGCATTGAAGTCAAGTCCGAAAACAAACAAAAACCTAAGATTTTTAGTCGCGGCTCTTCCTTCAGGTTCTTATTTAGATTTAATATTTTCAGAAGCATTGAAAGCAAACTAATTATTTTGATAATTATTTTATTACTTTGTGTTCAGATATAGCGGACGAACTCAGCAGCAAATTATGGAATATGTCCGACAAAGTAGTGTCAAAAGACAACCCTTTCAAAGGTTTCAATACTATATTTTTTTGAAAATTTTTAACTAAATTTTCCTTTCGATTAATAGATCCAATAGTTTGAGGACATCCAATGCAAATACACGGCACGAAGGAATGGCCAGCACTTCTATATCAGTTGCGCCCATTTTGCCAATAAGTACTCCTCAACTTTCGTCTAAAGTGGTAATGAGTGGTTCCGAAGAATGCGTAATTGGCACTGAAAGGCCAAAATCTGCTCAAGAAAGCACTGACAGACAAAGGAGTTTCCCTCAAACTCCACCCAGTCCATCAATCAATGATAGAATTGATGGCAGACCTTCAGGTGGGACTTCTTCTCTGTTTGACAGTCGTGAAGGTTTCGTCAGTCCTGACCTGATTGACATCGAAGCCGATGACATATCAAACGACTCTTATCTTATAGACAAAGACACTAAAAGTCTTACGAATAGATTCTTACAAAATGATAGCAATTATTGTTTGGAAGACAATGAAAATTTCAAACGAAAAGTAGAAGAATTGCAAACACAAAGTGTTGAGAGCTTTTTAGCCGTCAGTTCTAACGTTCTTTCATTAGATCCTTCAAAGTCTGTCAGTGAAGACATTGAATATGTTTTGCATAAAAGAAAAGTCAAACAAAATTCTAAAAAGAAAAAGATTGAAAGGCGAAAGAGAGCCGTCTCTGCGCCAAGAATTAGATGCAAACCTGAGTTGAATTCTTCTCAAAAACTATTTGCTCGAACCAATAGATTTTCTGATCGCAATATTAGGTCAAAAAACATACATTTTGTTTCATTAAACTGTTTGCCTTCTTTTGAGAGCTATTCCTCTCGAGACGACACAATTCAAGATTCGGTACAAAATATAATTTTAGATAAAATTAATCAGAAATTAAGTCATTCCAAAGAATCGGTTAATAGTTCTCTTAATTCGAATGATTCTTATTTTTCTGAAAAAATTATTCAAAACAACGAAGAAAACGAGTCCAGACCCACATTAAAATTCCCTTCCCTTTCAGATGAAATTATTTATTATAATTTACTTAAAGAAAGCATTTTATTCGGTCCTCACTTTTATGAAGAATATAATATAAAAGACTTTGAATCGCAAACAATTAGTTTTAAAAATAAATCGAAAAAATCAATTATTCTCAACGATATAATTGGACTATATTTAAGAGAGAAATACCCTGATGATTTTGACCCAAATTGTACTGATTTTGCCCAAATTGTTGAAAATCTATCGCCATTTGAAATGAAAATCGATTTGTTTGCCGACAGTTTAGAGAATATAATTATTAGACATTATTTGCATTCATTTGTTCCGGATTATTCTATTGAACAAAGTTAACGATCGCTCACTCCTTGAAAAATGTCTATTAAAAGATTCTAAACACTTGTTTTCTTAACAAATGAAAATTGAGCTCAAGTTTGTCGAGAATTACCTCTTTTTGCCAGATATTTGCCTTTAGTTGACAAACACTTTAATATTTTTTAAATCTAAACTTTTACAATTAATAGAGAGGTTCGGAACTACTCTTTTCTCCTCTTCTTATTAAATCTATAATAGACATAATCTAATATATGTTATCTTAAATGTTTAAAACTATTGTTATTCTGTCCTATCATTAAACACTTGTATTTAACTTTCTATTCTTTATATAATTCTATTCTATAGGAATAAATAACTGTTATTAACAGTGGATCCGCCGCTTAATTCAAATGTCTTTCATAGGATCTAAACATTTTACTAATTCTTAGAATTGGGTCTAAAATAACGAATTATTAATTTCGATGTAATGTTTGTATTTTCTAATCAGTAATTATGACATTTGTTTGCACCTATTTCAAATAAGCATTGTCACAAAGCTAAGTGGGATATATAAATGTAGTTTACTATTTATTGTTAATTCTTATTATTAACGTAAAGACATTTGATTTTCGGCATTTCTGCTCCTCTTAGAAATAGTAATGAAATTAATCATTAATTCTCTAATTCTTTAAACTATTTATTGCTGTAAACATAACTTTAAATTAATGACCATTTGTTTGATTAACTCTTATTTCTTTTTCCTCTATTCTATGCAAATGTCTTCAATTTATTTATTAAAAAACTGTTTATTAGTATAACTAAAAATCAATTAATTAAAAATCATTTGTTTCTGGTTTTAATGCTAACCATAGAAATTGCTTTAACTCTGGATTTGCTTTAATAACAACTGAAAACTATGGCTCAAAATCTTTAAATGCTATTCATTTCAAAAACTTTTAATCTTTATATATATTTTTCAGAAAATTATTTATTCCTTCAATTTTGAAAATTTATAATAAAAAATGACATCCGAATAGATTTTAGGCCAGAGATGCAAAAAGGGGCATACTTTTGGTTTTGCTTAAAATGAGAATAATTGTAGGAGTGTGCAAATTTCTTAAGTTTTTTTTTAAAAAAAAGAATTGGAATATCTTTAGCCTAAGAGTAAATGATCAAGTGTCAAATCAATTTTCGATTGGATCTATTATTTTATTTTGAATATTGAATTTTTCTTTAGATTCAATCGATAATAATCTGAATCTCAATAATCTGAATGACTTATCGATGAATAATATCTGCAATTCTGAACAAATGATGTCATTTTCATCTAATAATGAGGTCTATCCTACATCCGACTCATCCTTTGCTCCAAATTTCAATCAAATAAAGATAGAGTCAACTCTGGATAGGGATCATCGAAGAGCTGTAAGTTTTTCCTCAATCAAACAAAAAGTTTAAACAAATATTGTTCCGAAAGAAACTTCGTTTGGATAAAGAATATTATGTATTCCGTGAGTTAGTTATGTCGGAGCGAACCTATAAGAAAGACATTGAACTCATAAATACGGTAAAAGAGCTCTTCTTTAATGTTTAATTCAGAGATTTGTTGAGTTTTAATCTTAATTGTAATCATTCAGTGGTTTAAAGAAGATGTGAGTAAAGAGACGACACGACCCGCAGAAATGCTTTCATTACTATTCTCTGCGACCGAACCCCTCTTCGAAATACATCAAAACTTTTTGCAACAAATTGAACACATTTTAGTCATTTGGTTTGTTTTAATAACTTCTTTATAAATCAAAATTTATTTAAATTTATCTAAAGGGAAGGTAAGTCTGCACTTCACTCGAGGAGATCTATTGGGGACATACTCAAAGATATAATCCAATGGTTACCCGTATGTATCAAATGAATCAATTAATTAATTGACAAAATATTTTTAATGACAGCTCTATGAAAGACTCATTGAAAGACTTCCATTCATTCTCGAGAGAATTAATGCAAGTTTTAGACACAATAAAGATTTCGAAAGAGTCTGCCGAGACTTCGAGGCCCGAAAGGGCTGTTATCTTCCCTATACATCATTCATTTTGAAGCCGGCCTTTCATATAACACATTACTCACAAATAATTGAAAGTAATTTATATATTTCCATAAAAATGATGAAATCGTAATAATAATTATTGCTATTAATTAACAGAATTATCCAAATTTCATGTCAACAATAGCTCGGAATTCGCAAAATATTTATGTAAGAGACATATGATTTAAATGGATTTGAGACTAACTTTGTTTTTTAGTCACAATGGAACAGTTGAAACATTTCAACGCAGAATATTCCGTTACTTTAAACTCTTTGGTAATAACTCCTGCCATTTGATTATTCGATAATAGTATATACTTCTTGTTTTTAGATAAATTTGGTCATTTTAATCGAACTTCAAAGAGATATAACAGGAATGGACAATATTGTGCAGTCCGGTCGAGTAAGTCATCTATTTTTGAAAATTGATTCCTTTGTTTACTAAAATTAATTTTAAACTAAACTTTGAAGCGATTCGTTCGCGAGGGATGTCTTCTCAAACTATCAAAGAAAGGATATCAACAGCGACTCTTCTTTCTGGTAAGTGATTGCTCAGCTCAGCTCTTGTCTACTCTTTAAGATATGATCTCATTTTGTTGCCATCCATTAATTGATTTGATTTGTGTTCACCCAGTTTTCTGATATATTGATATACGCGAGTCGGTCGGCTTCTGTGCAGTTCCAGTTCAAAGTTCATGGACACCTTCCTCTTCACAATATAATGGTTGAAGAAACCGAACCCAAACTAGGAGTCAACTATTGTTTTACTATTTATAGCGGGGAAAGAGCTCTAATGGTTGCGGCCAAGTATTGCAAAATATTATAACTGTAAGAACTGATACTAATTTGTGTTTGTAATTCAGTTCAGAGGAAGAGCGACGCATTTGGTTAACAGATTTGTCTGAGTCTGCAATAAGTTTGTGTGAAGTGAACGGCAATGAAATGCTTCCGTTTATACCAAACATTATTTCTTCGAATGAATTGTTGGATAAAATCGATAACGCGTTGAGTCAAAAATGGATCCAAAAATCTGAAAACATTTGTCAAACCGATAATATCGATAAACTTCACTACAGATCCAATACTATGGCACACGTCTGTTGGCATAGAAATTGTAGTATTAGTGCAATAGACTATAAACACGCCCTCACTGTAAGCTCTAACTATAAACTTGCAAATAATAGAATACAAACTAATTATTATTTCTATAAAAAGAGTTGTTTGAGTGGTTATCTTCTTAGAAAATTCAAGAATAGCAGTGGTTGGCAAAAGTTATGGGTTGTGTTCACTCATTTCTGTCTATTCTTCTATAAGTCATATCAGGTCTGACAATTGAATCGCTTTTAACTGATATTGAAAATTAACCATTTGATTGATTATAGGATGACTTTCCTTTGGCCAGTCTTCCGGTGATCGGTTACACAGCGAGTATACCCTCCGAAAGCGATAATATAGCGAAGAATTATGTCTTCAAATTACAATTCAAAACTCACGTCTATTTCTTCAGAACTGAAAGTGAATATACTTTCAGACAATGGCTGGAAGTCATTAAAAATTCAACCAATAGTTCACAACAAATAACACAATAAAATAAATTATAGCCAATAATTATTTCCAATACTCTTATAACTAATTTAATATAATTCCTAAAGTTTTAACTGATCTGAAAAATGGATTCTTTTATTTAAATTTAAAGTTAGGGACAAACGACTAATTTATTTGTTTTTTTATTCGCTTTAATATTGAATGCATTTTATAAGTTTTAATGAATGCAAGAGTTGTTATATGACTTCCACTTGTTTTTTACTGTAATCTCTATTCAATGTTTGAGTGGAAGTAAACTTATTTCAAAACTTTTGAAAATCTGAGCGCTTATTAACTAAAATGCATTTGGGTTTGGGTGGGGTTTATAACACTGGAAGGTATTGATTCCTAAAACAATTATCCTTTAAAACTGCTCAATCAAAGGTGAGTTACGGGTCATTCATCACCGATTCAACCCCTGAAAACCTTTTATTGGAAATGAATTCTAATAAAGAGTTTCTAATATTAATTTGTGTCTGAATTCAATTCAAAAAACTTTTGTTCAAATTTTAATTAATAATTAAAGTGATCTCTAATAAAGATTTTCAACAATTCCTTTAAATATCAAATTGATTTCAATAAGCAATCAAATGACTCATTACAATGACAAACAATTATTATCGCTTTCAATAGTTATCATTGTAAATTAGATCTAGACAAAAACTCAATTGAATTTTGAAATTTCTATTCTAATGGAGAAAATTAAAAATCTTTATGAGAATTAGTATTTTAGGTTCAATTAATGGTTATTTAGTTAAATATTGAGTAATCAAACTTATAATCAGTAAATTATTTAATACAATTGCTTTCGTTTATCGTTTATTTTTAATATCTTTATATATTTTTTTTACAAATTGAAAGCATAAAAGTTCTGAATATTTTGGGAAACTTTGTTATCAAAATATAAACATAAGATAAGAAATAATTTATCCTTTTTTCAAAATATATCGCTTTTCATTTGAATTCATTTTTCATTTCATTGACGGACTATTCCTTATATTTGTGTTCAAATGAAATGATTGAAAAATGGCTAAAATCTTTGGAATAGAATTCGCACCCATTTTAATACCTTTTGAGAGAAGACTACAAACTTTAGCCGTTTTTTATTATTGCAGTCAATTCTTATTAATCGGCTTTTTATCGTTTTTTACTTTAATTTTTATTTTGTTTACTAAATATTATTTTATAACTTTGTTATACTTTTCATGGTTTGTTTATGACCGTAATATTTGTAATCAGGGTAAGTCATTTTATTTTTAGATCATTCGAATTATTCAGCACTAAATCACAATTAATTCCTTTAAAAAAAACTAAATATAAATAATTGGCTAAAAGTCAAATTAATTGTCACTAAACATCAAGGTCAGCATCAAGGCCATACTAATTATTAGAAATTTTAATGCCTCATGTTAGATTTATGAAAAGTGAATTTTAGTTCTTCCATTTTGTGGTATCTATCACATTTTTTAAAAAAACATAAATTAACTTAATTTTATTAGTTTTTAAAAATTTGCATCAAGTAAATTTTAAAAATGATTGTTTAAAAGGGGGAAGAATTAACTACTGGGCGCGAAATTGGGCCATATGGCGACATTATGCAAATTATTTTCCATTGAAGCTAGTTAAAACTCAAGACTTAGATCCCAATAAAAATTATATATTCGGATGTCATCCGCACGGAATACTCTGTGCTTCTGCTTTTGGAAACTTCGGCACAGAAGGAACTGGATTCTCTAAACAATTTCCAGGAATTATTCCTCATATTTTAACACTTGAGGGTCAATTTTGGCTCCCATTTCACAGAGAATTGTTTATAATGACCGGTTAGTTATTAAATTTAAATGGTTTTTGTCATTTTCTTTTACATATTTTATTTGTCTTCACTTTTTCTCTAAGAGGGAGGCTCTTAGGGAGCCCTCTAAGGGCTCAGAACCCTTAGAGGGAAGAATTTCGTATTAAGATTATGTCCAGGGAAAGGCAATAATATATATGATCATAGAGGATAGACCATTGACCCTCTTTGATAGAAATGTTTCAATTAAAAATTAACTTTTGAGAAATGTTAGGAAGTATTTAATTGGGAAGTATTAATGCAAAAGACTTGTTCCGCCATTTCCTGACATAAAAAGTATGGATTTATACTATAATTGTTTAAATTTTTGAAGTTATGAAAAACTGTTCTTATATCTGAATATTTGCACCCCTTCTAAACGTTTAACATATGGAACAATGAATTAGACTTTTAAAGAATCTAAAGTTTAGACTCAAAACTACTATGAAATTGAACTTGGTCAATTTATGTTAAATACATATATACCTTGATATAAACCTTTCTCAAAAATTTAGGAATTAGTTTACAATAAATTTGGAACCAAAGAGACATATATTTGATATATCGTTCATAAAAACATTTTTGAATTTTTCTTCAGTTAATAGAAAATGACAATTAAATCAACAATTTATTGATTAATTGGTGTAAAAACAGGTGCCTGCGCTGCCTCTAAGAAAAGTATGGAATGGCTGTTGAGGTTCGCTTTATTTTACTAAACAAATCAATTATTAATTTTCTATTTTATAAAATAAATTTATAGCAAACAAGGAAAAGGAAATGCATTGGTTTTGATAGTTGGCGGAGCTGTCGAGGCGTTAGACGCCATCCCTAATACAATGAATTTAACTTTGAATAGAAGAAAGGGTTTCATCAAATTAGCCCTAAGACACGGGTAAGCACTACATATCACACATTGATTTTAAATTTCCATTTATGTATTGTTTGAATAATACCTCACTTCTAACTAATCATAGCCTAAAGGACCAAATTCAGAGCCCTCCCAAATATGGAACCCTTTTGTGGTTCTATTTTTTCAAAATCGATGACATTTTTGTCCTCAAATGCTTAAAAGAAAAATCATTTATCAGTAACTTATCATTCAATAGACTAATCGAACACTTTTATTGATGTCTACTTATTTTTAAGCATGGCAATTTTTATTTTCAATATTTGACTAAATGATCGTTTTTGTAGTGAACATGCTTATTTACCAGACATACGCTTTGCACCATTTCTTTACATTAATTATCAATTGAATTAATTATGAGAAACTTGTCTGCCTTTAAGGCTGTGTCTTATTTCTAATTCTAAAATAAGTACTGAAATTCTGGAATTCATCCAAACCTGCAATTTATAAGTCATTGAAAGTGAGTTTAAAAATTTGTTTTTAGGGCGTCATTGGTTCCGGTCATCTCTTTTGGAGAAAACGATATTTTCATTCAGAAACCAAAAGGCGATAAATCTTTTGTGCGAAAAGTTCAGGAATCTCTCACTCAAGTTCTGGGTTTCTCTCCTCCAATGTTTCATGGTGATCCTCTTATATTCTCATTTGATTTTATTCTTTAAATTTGACATTTTCTTAATTTATTTGTGTTTATTGAGGCCGAGGAGTCTTCCAATACAGCATAGGATACGTTCCTTTTAGGAAACCCATTACAACAGTTGGTATGCATTTAAGACTTAAATTTGATATGAATTCAGACAACTATTCATTTTATTAATTTTCAACACCAGTTGGAAAGCCTATTGACGTGTCACAAGTAGACAACCCTTCAATTGAACAAATAAGTGAAGTCCACGAAAAATATGTCAAAACTCTTAAGACTCTGTTTGAAGAAAACAAAAGTAAATTTGGTTTCAAAGACTTAGAGCTTCAAATCAAATAAATTAAAAAAATTATTTTCAATTTATTAATTATTTTCATAATATATTATCATTTAAATTGAATGCAATTATGAATATCACCAAAAGTTATTCAAATTTGGCGCAAATTGCTCTTGGTAGTATTTTGAAAATCAGTTAAAAAAAGAAAATACTATTAAAATAGATTGCAATCAGTATTGAAAACTCCTAGCACCTATTTAAGGCTTTTAAATTTTCTTCCAAAATCGAGATCTGCGAGATTTGGAAAATAGTAGTACTAGTAACTAGAACTACATATTAACCTACATTATAACTAGGTAATATATTTCTAAATGTGAAACTTAGGTTGGACAAAATGTATACTAAAACAATTTATTCTTAAATTAAGAATGTTAATACAATTTTGCAAAATCAAAATAAG
>JAQFZI010001144.1:0-11051 GCA_034695605.1 Eupelops occultus
TTCCGTTAGTGTCAAACATTGTTATCAATAAACGAACCTTTAGTTTGAGACAAATTATTGTCAATATATTGAAGAATCAGAAGAATTGTTTGTAAAGAGAGACAAACTCACGGTATCGATATTGAACGGATCGAAAGTGCCATTTGAAAGGGCCGACTGCAGTTCGTGACAATTAATTGAACCGCTGTTGTCTTTGTCCACTTTTTGAAAGAATTGGCGCAGCATTTGTGGATCAGGCATTTGATGTGACATATCCTGTAATCACTTTATATCTAAATATAAATATAAAAGAATACGTCTATTGATTCGTAAATCAAATGCAATGAAACGTCAACTTAAGTATAGTTTGTGTATTGGAAAAAGGCAGATTGTGGGGCTAAAATTAGGAACGTTAACGTGTTTTGAGGGTGGGTTGAGTATTGCTATCTATTTCAGCAAATCCTCAAAACACGTTCACGTAATTGACCTTAACCCCACAATCTGCCTTTTCCACAAACTATACCAAAACATATGAATCATTTGTTCGCATAAATTACGAGAAAATTAATCAAAACTTTTCCCAAATAGAGATTTACACTAATCTGACAACTTTTGTGAATCATCTCGTAAAAAATATTCGCATATTTTAGCTTTTATTGCATCAAATGCTGCAATTATTGAAGACATTTCATCACATTTTAAGAAATTATATGTAAATCATATGATTTGAAACATTAATTAAATCAAAGGTCAATAAAAATATATTAATTTTATTTTTAATAATTTAAATAATGTTTAACTATTGAAAGGGTGAGACTTCCGAAAATGTGAGAGCATTACTCTTCTGGTCTTAAATCTTTGGTCACATCCATCAAACTGACAACAAACGGGTGACTCTCCCGTATGCACCAAATAGTGTTGTTTGAGCTGTCATTCAATCATAAATAGAAAAATGTTTACTTCAAAGAGATTTAGTACCTGATGTGGTTGTCTGAACCTCCACTCACAGCCTTCGAACTCACATTTGAAGGGTTTCTCCCCTAAAGACCAATAAATTTAAAATTTTATTCAATATAATTGATAAGAAATACCTGTGTGTATGAGCTTATGTCTGGCAAATGACTTGCTGTGACCACTACTAAATTCACAGCCGGGCCTTTCATTTAAACAGAATATAAGATAAAGAATAAGTGTGTAAACAGTACTCACCACTCACACCGATATTTGGCATTTCCTGCACAGAATAATAGATTAAATCAATAGGAATTGCAATGAATTAAACAATAGATTGCGAACCGATGTGTTTGTTATTCATGTGATCCCTCAACAAATGTTTTCGTTTGAAAGAAGAGTCACAACCTTTTCAAACAAAATATTAGTGGAGAGCAAACAACAATCAGTGATTGTCATACCCGGCCACTCGCACTCATATTGTTTCAATGAATGGTTCCAACTGTTGTGTTGAAGAAGATTTGTTTTCGATGCAAACTCCTGAAGACAGCCATCGAATTCACATTTGAAAGGTTTATGTCCTTCGTGTGAATTCTTAAAGTGTTTATTTAGTTCTTCATTTGATTCATACGATTGGTCGCAATCTTCAAAATTACAGACAAATTGTTTGGGAACCGAATGAGTTTTCTGATGTTTAAGAAGATATCGCGAAGAAAACTATTGATTCAATTGATTCCATCAATTATTCATTTAATTCAAATTTAAGTAATAAAATGACCTGTTTATTACACCCTGGCCAATCACATAAAAATAGTTTTTGTCCTAAAAATTAATTAACGTTTGTATTGAAATTATTAAAGTGTTGTCCAGACCTGAGTGACGCCATTCATGAAATTTCAATTCATAGGTATCTCTAAAATGTTTTCCGCATTCATTACACAAAACATTCTTTTCGTTTCGCTTTTTGTTAATCTTTTCCCGAATTGACCACAATTTTGAAACTTCTTTATTAACTCGAATTTTGGTATATTTTCCAATCATTTTATTCTCATTTTGTTTTTCCGGTTCTGAAACTTTCAATTAATTCTGATTATCAGACAATTTGAAGAATAGATTTAAATAAATCAGAATTAGTTGCTTAAACTTGAAAGCTATTTAACCATGCTACAAACTAGAACACTATGATATAACAATTGGTTTTGAGTCATAATTTCTGACTTAATATCAATTGGAAGTCATTTTTAACATAATTGGAGTTAATTAAACTTAAATCTGATTAAGTGTTGCCTTAAAAGACACTTTTCCTCAAAACTTGAAAATAGGATTGTCTTAAAAAGGATTGTTTGAAACAATTTGTTTCCCATTCTTCCCATTCTTTTTACTTACTTTTAATCACAATTTGGTTATTTGTATTAATAATTTCTTGTTTAATAGTATTTTCACTGAAATTGACCGCAGTTTTCGGTGGACGACCTCTTTTTCTTTTTGTTTGAATATTTTGTTCGGTCGATTCGGTGATATCTTCATTGACTGAAGAATTATCTCCTTTTTTATTCACTGATTTCGATACACTTTTTGAATGTTTTTCATTGTTGTCAACAATTATTAAATTATTTTGTTTTAAATTTTCGTATTTTTGTTTCAAAAGTTTTAATTTTGTTTTAATTTTGACGGAATTGTAAACACATTTGCATTTCATCAGAATTGGAGTCAATTCACTGGATATTTGCTCTAAGATTGCAATTAATTGTTTAAAGTGATTGTTTTCATCTTCTAATTCAACTACTCTTTTATTTAATTCATCCATTTATTTAATTTTCTATTAAATATTTGAAGACTTTCTGGAATTCAAAATATTTACTCAAATATTTGCTGAAAAAAATGTAAACAAATGTTAGGAAATGTTTAGGGATTTTCACTAAAATTACTTAAGTTTTGTCAAAAGTTTTCATTTTTTTTTTTTTTTTGAATTCATATAAAAAATTATAAAATATTTGCTTTTAATTAAATGTTTACCACTCCTTATAATTGATAGAAATAGTTATTAATTGAATTATAGAATTTCGAACCCAAAGTATGGGCCAGTATTCTCTCTCTCTCTCTCTCTCTCTCTCTCTCTCTCTCTCTCTCCAAAAATTTGAAAACAGATTAATTCATTTATTTTTTAATAAAATGATTTGTTGTTAACTGAAATCAAATTTAAAACAATTATTAACAGAATTAATATCAAAAGGAAAATAACAGTAAAAAGCAAAACAAACAATGAAATTAAGGATCAAGTCTTGTGATGAGCTCTATCGCAATGGAATTTCATAGCCTGTCGCGACTGAAACCTTTGATCACATCCGGGATGAACGCAACTGAAGGGCTTCTCTCCCGTGTGCTGAATAACATTTATTATAGAATTGAAATATTTTCTAAGAAATACATTACTTTCAACATATGAGCCTTCAAGTGATGCGACTGTCGAAAAGTCCATTCACAGGACGGCCACTGACACCTATTTTACAATTAATACAATCAATTACAAAACAATCGGTGAAACAGAATGTATAACCGATGGGGTCGTTCGTCGGTATGACGCTTACGATGCGCTCTGACTCCCTGTGGATACCATGATTTGTATTCACCTAAAAATATTAAAATTAATTATATTTAACCAAATTGTAAAATAAGTTACATCCAGGCCAATCGCAAGCGTAATGTTTAACCCCTTCATGTGTTTCCCTGTGTCTGGCCAAATTTCGTTTTACAGGAAACTGTTTGTCACATCCGGGCCTAAAAACAAAACAATTAACCGATGATTAGAGAGTAATATGAATACCAATCGCATCGATAGGGCTTTTCTCCCATATGTCTAAACGCCAAATGAGTTTTCAAATCGACTTTTGCCTAAAATTCAATCAATTTTTAAGATTTTAATCATATAAATGAATGAATTTAACCTTAAAGACTGATTCACATCCGGGCCAACTGCACTCAAAGCTCTGGTCAGCTGATCTCACTCGAGGTTTATTAATTTTGGAGTATATTTTAGGTCTGGCGACGTATCTCTTGAGACGGGCCACTCTTTCCCTAAGATCTAAATCTTTTCCGTCTTCTGTTTTTGTCATCGATTCGAAAAGTTTTTGTTTTTGTTTCCGTTTTTGGTTTTCGATGGGATCTTCGATATCGGCCACAATTTCATTGATTAAAGGATCCAATTTGTCGTCATCTTTCAAAACCACAAAATTGTTCTGAAATTATGAATAATTTGCTTTAGTTTTGTCTTAACTTAAAGAAGACTCACATTATTTTCTGTTGGAATCAATGATTGATTTGTTAGCAAATTATTTACATCAGAAGTGATATAAATCGGTTGGACATCAATTTGACTACAATTGACATCATTTTGTCTGACATTTAGTTTATTGTTTTCATTAAAGTTATCGCCTTTTAGACATACATTGGTTCCATTGACTGAAGACTTATCATTTAAATCATAGTAGTCTTCCATAAGGAGATTGAATCGGATCCTAATATTAGACTCTGTATTACACTTACAGTTATTAACCATTGCTATCAAAAGTACTCTAAATTTTTCCATTAGTTTTAACATTTCGTTTAATTTTTTGTTTGTTTTGATTAACTTTTCGTTATTTAATTTCAAACGAATCAACTCTTCTGAAGACATTTCTCTTGATTGAAAGCAATATTAAGTGAATAAATGAGTGACTAATTAGAGTGACATTTAATTACAGACATAAACACAAACTTTAAATAACTAAATGTAAACAAAAAGCTTTAATATTATGAACGAAATGTTTGCCAAACCATTCAATGAGAAAATATACAGTAAAACACATATAAAGTTAAATTCAGTTCATCTCATTTAAAGTTAACACAAAAGTTACAATTGAATTATCATCTTCCTAATTAGATGCTTGTCAAAATATTTAACTTTCTTCTTGTTCATTAGTTTAAAGCTAATCCTTTGAAAGACACGGATATATTTTAATGTAAAATACAATCGGATTTTATAGAGAATTTGTTGTTTAATGCTATATAAAAGTAAGGGATCGTCTCTTAATATAATTACCTATTAAAATACCTCTAATTGAACTTGAATAATTTATAATTAAAATTAATTGTATCGGGCAAACATTAGTTAAAGTTAGCTAAGGAAACAATCATCTAATAATTGAGTTTTTTTTATAATTTTTGAGAGGAACTTTTGGTTAAATTTGCTTGCTCTTTTATCCTGCAAATAAATAACTAAATAATTTAAAACAGAATAATCGTTACATAAAATCAGTTTTTATTGTCCACAAAATAAGATATAATTAATGAATGATCGAAAGGAATATTATCTCATCTCTTAATCAAATGTAATGGTATTTAAGTGCATAACCTGTATATGAAAGGCATGCGCTGTCAGTGTTTATAATAATTGCTTGTATTTCGTCAAACATAACATTGAAAAGACATTTAAACGACTCATTTGAAAGATGTTTGGCCTCAAAGCTATCAAATTATTTCCGGCCAAACGGGCCATTCAGATGCTGTCCAGGAGGGCCCTAAATGTTCAAGAACATGTGGCATTCGATGTACTTCGTGCCGGTGGGGTAGCGGTTCCCCGTTTTGGAGTGGCCAAAACGCCTCAGGAGGCTACTGATGTGGCCCGTAAATTATCGTCCAGTGATTTCGTTGTCAAGGCTCAAGTATTAGCTGGTGGTAGGGGTCGGGGCAAATTCAGTTCTGGTCTCAAAGGAGGCGTCAAACTGGTCTACTCTATTGAAGAAGTGCACGAAACATCCCGACAAATGCTCGGTATGTATGACCTCTTAAGAGGGCTTTCCATCACTTAATAATCGTATTTCAAATTAACTTTTATTCAATAACTGTTTTGCTTTAAATCTAATAAAGTTTTCAAACATTTATTTAATTATTTCACTGTTTTTTCAATTGATTTCAATTATGTTTATATATTTTGTGGTCATTTTGTTCTTAAATTAGTTGAATATTTTAAAATCACTTTAAATCTTAATTAAAAACATTTGATAGAAGTGGAGAACAATTATTTTAATATTTGAGTTTAAAACTCTATTTTTGTGACATTTTGTGACAATTTAATGATAATATTATTAATTATCTATAAATAGTTCGATCAAAAGTCAAAGTCTTTTCTTATGATAAGTTTGTATACATTTTAAGAGATAAATGTTTGAAGGGATGAGTAAAAGAGTTGTTTTCTTAATTTAGGTCACACTTTAGTAACGGTTCAGACGGGAGAGAAAGGAATAAAATGCTCGGAAGTAATGATTGTCGAACGAGTATTTCCCCGAAGGGAATACTATTTCGCAATAATGATGGAGAGGGCGTACAACGGACCCGTTATCATCGCTTCATCTCAGGGAGGAATGGCTATTGAAGATGTTGCTAGAGATACGCCCGAGGCTATTGTCACGCAACCGATTGATATCGTAAAAGGTATCGATCAGGACATCGCCTCTTCAGTAGTGAAAAAATTGGGTTTTCATCCGTCAAGTCACGAACAGGCCGTCGATCTCATTATGAAATTATATGAAGTTTTCATCTCCAAAGACGCGTTGATGATTGAGATTAATCCTATGATTGAGGACACCTCAGGTCAAGTGTTGTGTTTGGACGCCAAATGTCGATTCGATGATAACGCAGAGTTCAGACAAAAAGATATCTTCGCCCGAAAAGATAAAACACAAATCGATGAAAGAGAACTCAAAGCATCGGAACATAATCTCAATTATATTGCATTAGATGGAGATATCGGTTGTTTGGTGAACGGCGCCGGACTAGCGATGGCAACAATGGATATTATTAAACTTCATGGCGGAAATCCTGCCAATTTCTTAGACGTTGGGGGCGGCGCAACAGCACAACAAGTAACGGAAGCATTTCGTTTAATCTCATCCGATTCCAAAGTTCAGGCTATTTTGGTCAACATTTTTGGTGGAATTATGAGGTGTGATGTAATTGCAGAGGGAGTGGTAGTGGCCGCCAAAACTCTTGGTTTGAAAATTCCGATCGTTATTAGACTTCAAGGTTTGCTCTCATTTTCTATTAAAGTCTATTAGAGTTCTAAAAGAGTTTGTATTAAATATTTTGAAGGAACGAAAGTAGAAGAAGCGAAGGCATTGATAGCCACGAGTGGTCTTCGAATTCTTGCCTGTGACAACTTAGAAGAAGCCGCTAAAATGGTGGTCAAAATGTCGGCAATTGTAGGTCTGGCCCGATCTGCTTCAGTGGAAGTCAATTTCGAGCTCCCGATTTAAATGCCTTCGATTTTCGTAATAATAGTAAATATATAGAAAATTAATTATAAATTGAATGAAAGCACTGAAAAAACTATTTTATTGATTTTATTGATTGATTTTAGATTTTTCTTGAATTTGTAAATAATAGGAACGAAAAGCTTTATTAAAATCCATGAAATTATTGTTAAATCAGATCATTATTACTATTAATTAATGTTAAAGTATTTATTGTATTCGTTAAAACACTTTATTCAGACATTTAAAGCACTAAATTGTCATAAAATTAATGTTTTGTTTTTAAATTTAAAGTATTTTTCGATTCCTAACTCTAATCAAAAATTATTATTGAATTCAAATTATAAACAATTGTTTTGTAAAAATAAATTTTGAAATCAATTGTTTTGTTGAAAAAACATGTCTTTTAAAAAATAACTTAAAGTAAGCATGATCATCTAAAATACTCATTAAGATAATGATATTATAATTGATTCAATTATTATGCAATTAGTATGATCCAAAAAAATAACAAGGTTATATTGACAATCAACTTTTTTCTTTAAATATATAAAGATTTCCAAATGGACTTTCTCAAAATATGTTTTTTAACCTTGTATAATCTAGATGAAGTATAGCAGATATAAGTTTTAAGCCAAGATATATTTAGCAATGTCTAAGTATACAAACAAATAATTGAAATTATTTTAATTAAAATCAACAATTTCTGAAGATTCTAAAGATTTTGGATATTATTTTGATATAACTTGGGTAAAATGGGTTATTTTATAAAGAAAAGTTCTAGACAATTCTAGATGGCTTTAACAGCTATGCATGATTATTTGTTTTTGTCTTTAGAATGCATATTTGGTCAGAATATGAAAAACTCTTTTCATATTTACATACTCTGAATTCATTTCAAACTTAAAATTCAAACATTTAGTTTGTCCAAGTACATATACATATACTGTATGTTTGGTTATCCATTTAGTATAAGTTATCAAATGAAAGAGTCTTCTGATGAATGCTCTTCTCATTAAATAAGGAGAATAGAAATTAAAGCAAAACAAACTTTAAAATCGATTAGAATTACTAATATTTCATTTTCAAGCATTAACTACCAGATTTGCCTAATTATCCAGGCTTACTATTATTTAATCTTGTGTGTTTTCTTATATTATTTTTAAATTAAGTACCTGGAAAGTCTGAAAATATTTCCGATAGATTGCTTAGCTATTGCAAAAAAATTGATTATTTAGAAGATCTCCTTGATACTTTATTTAATTAAATTTGAAAACGTAGTGCCACTAATTGTAATGCCTTTAAGTGGTGTGACTTTTTATTTTGAAAATAAAAGATTGAGGAAAGTATAGTAATTATACTATCAATAGATTATACGTCGAGTATAGCTATACGTAAATTAAGTCTAATGTTTGTCTCCTTATTTCTTAAGCTTTTTTTGCAAACTATTAATTAAATTTATTGGCTTTTTTCGACAAAATGCCGAAACCGTTGATTCAGTATTTGTTTTGTCAATTGAAAGCATCAATATTTGCATTCAAATTACAAACAGTTCAGTTGAGAATTAATTATAAAGTTTTTGAAATGGATTTTTTGCTTAACTTCAACCAATTGTATAGTAAAAGATGATAAATGACTTCTGTTTAAGGCATTTGAATATCACAGTATGTATAGGTTTTCATCGATTTTCGCTCCAACTATAAAATAGTGAGTTTTCAACTATTTTGTAGATATTTTCAAAGGCTTTAAATAACTATTATTATTAGTGATGAATACTTTTGAAAAGTAGTTGCGATTAATCAATATTTGTGTCAAATTATATGTCAAAAAGTGTAAAATTTTTCAAAATCAAAAGAAATTAAGAAAAAGAATTAATTATCTTATTTGTTGAGCGAAGAAATTTGTGTAAAGCCAACCCTGAGTAGAATCTTAAAGACTAATCAGATTGAAAGTTGACTCAAATATTGTCCGAAATTGGATTTACTTTTTGACTCCGAGAGACTCTTTTAAATGTATTTCTCAAACGAATGAATTCCTCTATATTTGAGACAAATGGGCAAAAAAAAAACTCAAAACAATTGTTAATCTGAAAGAAACAGTAAATCATTGTTTATTCGGCTCATGTTTTTAGTGGCCATTAGTTTATGTATTGAAAGTCTTAGCGATGAGAAGAAAAACTGTTCGGATTTTTTTCCGTTGAATACAAAATGCATTTTACTATTGAATAATATGAAAGAATGCAAATTACAGTTCAGCAAAATATTTGAATTTTCAGTGATTTAGATATAAAGATAGCGAAGCAAAACAGAGAATAGAATCTTCTCTATTGTCTTATGCATTATAAATGACGGCAACATTTTTTTACTCAAAAAATAATGCATTCAATCCTATTATCCTATTGTAAGAGCAATACATTTAGAGTTGTAGTGAATGGAATAGGAATACTCTCAACACATCCATTCTGTAGGTAAAGTGACATTAAGCCAACGAATTTTCAAATAATGTTTTCCATTGACTTTACTCTCAAACCTGGAATAATACAATTCTTTCGTTATTAAGTCAATCATTGAGTCTCTGATAAGAACGAGTATTTTCTTTACCTTTTTTGTTGTTGTCTTAGTTATGGCCAGACTTTGTTATGAGTCGATTCCTCTATCAATATATCATTTTTGAGTTGAATTCAACGAATTAATGAAAACAGAATTATCTCTCTATTGAACCATTAATTCAGTGAATCCAAAATCAAAAGTGAGGCCAAAAAATCAATACTTTATTGACGTTGACATCAGTTAACGGAAGGAAAAGTTCTTAACTAAACGACAATAAGAAGGTATACCTAACTCTTCGTCATATATAAATTGAACTTTTTCTTTATGGTATAAATCCGTGGGATCTGAAGATAAAAATCAATAATTTTCTAAAAGAAAAAAAAATATCGAAAAGATAACAAGTTTAAAGAGTGAGATAAGGCTAGCAATCAGTCTGCGTGTCCTTTAAAACATAAATTATTCTGACAACTGATTGGTTGAATTGAATTTTATAATAAACTAATAATAATGACACGAATTTGTGATAACTGAGTTTCAAAGTCAGTATAGTATCTAAAATTTATTCAACATTTTTTGTGCCAATTTTCCTATTTGACGGAACTGTATGTCAAATGGAAAGGCTTTGAACCTCACATCTATTGTCAATCGTTATACACAGACGAGAGATAAAAGAAATAAAGAATTACTTTCTTTTATGATATGTTCACAAAAATGCGATTTTAGAGAAGATTACTATAAAATAGTGAACAGAATATAACATAATATAACATAACTATTAGTTTTTATTTTACTCAAACAAATGTTGAATCCTTTAACTTTAATGGTTTTATTGCTTCACTTATTTTGTTGTTAGAGTATAGACTTCATTGAATAAAACTAATTAAAAACTCTAATTAAATGAACTTATGTTGGAATTTATTTAATCTATGAAATCTTTTAAAATTCAATGACTGCTTAAAATGTTTAAAATTTTTCTATTCTATGAAAACCATATCCGATGTTTAAAATGATTTTTTTGGTCGGTTTAGTCTATATATAGATATAAAACAATTTTTGGTTCAATGCGTAAAACTCGCGAAAAACATTAAAAAAGAGAAAAATACTGTATTTCGTGGTTTTGTTTCTTAATAAGTGTTTTTCTGACATTGATTTATGTCCAAAGAAAACCATAATATGTTGAGTAGTGAAGAAAATAGTGAATCATCTATCTCAATTTCATATTAACTAAACTATATTTAAAGTATATTTTAGGGACCTTTCACTTATGGCTGCGATCTCTTGTATT
>JAQFZI010001145.1:0-11049 GCA_034695605.1 Eupelops occultus
TATGTGTGTGTGCTTGGGAGCGGTCATCACCGCATCGCTATTCACATGCAATCCTAGTCATCACAACCAAAACAAAAATGATTCAGAGCTTCAAAATTAAATATTTAGAAAAATAAAAATGTTTTTGAAAACACTGTCACTCTTTTAGTCAATTATTTTGATTATTTGTCACTTTTTTCGACACTTATTTGAGTTTATTGTGTTTTCATATTCTAATTAATGCAAACTTTTTTGCTAATTAAAAAAACTCTTCACAAAACTTCTCTTTAATTGATTTTATATTTTGATATGAATTTTAATGATGACATTAATATCCACTTATAATCTGATGTATGGTCGGGAGAGTTATCTTGTTTTTTATGTCTTTCTTTGGCAACTTTTGTTTTGAAAACAATTTGATAGTTGAGTGGAGTTTGTTTAGAGACCAAAATATAAAATCATAGAAATTTTATTGTTTTTATTTTTTTTCAAATGCGCCGATTGGAGAGTATCTGTGAGTGAAAAACTGAGGACTGTTTTAATGGAGCGTCTGGTGAGTTAGTGCGCCGCTCACAAGCATTTGTAAGGCAGCACTTTTGCCAATACGTCCGCATTTTTCCTCACACTCTCCGCACTCGAACTTATTATTGATGCCGAACCGAATTTGGCTTTAGTTGTGTGATAGAGGCCGAAGCGAGTGCTCCAAAACCCTTGTGCTGTAGTTTGTTGTTCACTATCATTACTACTCATATTGAGAGTGAATTTTGAAGTGCATTCACATCACACACACACACACATGCAGTGCAGGCATCAAAGGTAGGTTTGAGATAACAAAAACGTTTCACTCATTTTAGTGTTGATATGTTTGTCATCTTTTTTAAAAAATAATATTTTTTTTCTTTGTTTTTATTATTCGTTTGCTTTTATTTCATTACTTTTATTAAAAGTCGATGTTTTGAGTGAATGATAAAAGTGTTGATTATGTGTTGTAACTATAATTGTGTTGAGGTGTTGATGAGATACCTCTGCCTGTGCTATGGTTGTGTCAGTGCTTGTATGCACATAAGTATCATTTGTCATTTCTGCTTATGATAAGAGGAAATCCGCATCACTGATGCTTATGGAGAAGAATGAACGCATCCATAGCTCTATTGCAGGACAGGTATATTTACTCAAGCAATTTGCTATAAGGCAAATATTTTGCCAATGATGTGATCACTGGCCAGATATGATGTGCTCTTCTCTCTCTTTATTCTTACTGTTGTCAACATTTGGATAAAGATATGCAAGAAATTCATGTTTATATCCATAAAGTGTATACTAGCGCTCAGCACTATTACTCAGCATAGATACTTTGGCTGACGCTTAACTAAGTTAATGATGCGTTGTGTCGGTCTACACATTTAGATATAAAGCACAGGCGTTGCAAAACACTGTCTTCTTGTTTTGTTACCTGAAGTGTCAAAACTTTTGGTTTTTGTCACTCTTTTGGTTTTTGAAGCAATAAATTGAGAATAAGTTTCACTCATTTTTTTTATCATCCCTGTTGTCATCCCTGAGCAGCGCATGTATTCTCGAGGCATTGAAGTCTAGTTAAAACAAAATTCATTAAATTATATCTAAATATTTGAGTAATAATTTCAAAAGTTGACACTTTTGTCCACTTTATCTGACAATCGATAAATTATTTGCGTTTTTTTTCATTACTGACATTAAATTTTAGGTTAAATATTATCTTCAATTATAGCAATGAATGACTAAACGCTTAATATATGCAACGATTTCCTGAACTATCGTTGCTATAAATTATTGTTTTTATGCTATGTTTAGGTCTAAAAAAGGTATAAAACCTATTAGTCGTTAACTGTTTTTTATTTAAGGCAGTATTCACAGGAATAGAGGACAGGCAACACGTTATATACATTTTGTATGATATTATTTAATTTAAAAATGAAATGTCAGACCCACCCATTATAAAAATTATGCCTTTCGATCGCCGGTCGCCTCACTTATGCCTAACCTTTGGTTTTATCTTTAATTGTGTTCGATATATACAATAATATTCATAAACCCATTCATGCATTTCTCCATTTTTACATTCTTTCCATTTTGAGAACCAATTCTGTGAACATATATTTCATTATCTAAACTCATAACTGTTTTGTAGTCCAAAACAGATTGTACTCAACCATAGCTTCGGACTATCGATACAGGCTTTCAATACATAACTCATATTTTATTTTTAAAAAAAAGTCTTTTATTCTCTGCATTTCGTGTGTAATACTGAATATTTAGTAACTTATTTGAACGATGTTTTAGTGGATGTATTATCAGCTGCGCTCACAATATATGCAGAATATGTAAAATATATTTCTCTATCCATAACTGTATAGACGACTAAATCATTAAAACTTTGACCCGAAAGTAATTAGTAGTCATTTTTCTAATGTACTTCTCTTTCGTCTAAAATTGTTTCAACTGTTTTATTAATAGTTTTTTAATACAATAATACAATAAAATGCGATTTTAGAGCATTTTTCATCAAGCAAATTAAAAAATTCATTTGAAAAATTAGAATAAAACATTCATGTATTTGAAACACCTGTTTCCTTCTTGGATAACTTGAAAATACTTTTCAATACATTATTCAAATAACACATTAAATATTACACACTTTTAAAACTATTTTTTACATCACTTTCCCGATTATATTCTTTTATTTTTCAGTTCAATCAATAATTTATTTTATTTTTTACATTCATTGAAAACAATTCATTTAAAGTCGATAAGTGTTTAGAAAAAAAATTATGTGAAATAAAAGTAATGAACTTATGTTTTGATGTCATTAATAGATTCTATAATTTCTCATTAAACTGAAGAAAAAATTGATTACAAACGTAATAAAAAAGGAAAACACACTTTTATTTTGTATGTAAAGTTTTCTAGTGATTGATGGCCTCAAAGAAATGTTAAAAACAAATCTATTTTAGCTCTAAATCTATAAATGATTAATAATTTTCGTTTCGTTTTTCTCATTCTTTAGACTTATATTAACTTTTTTTAGAGAAAAGTATAACAAAAAATATTGTTATCGTTTGCCATAATTGCAATGAGTTTGCGATTTATTGTCCGAAAATGCAGTTTATGTTGACTTCAGTGCATTTTTAGTGGCACTGAAAAATGTTTTGCATATTTCCTACATTTATAATAGAGTAGAGCAATGGCTGAGTTGTCTCTCTCTTACTCTCTCTTAAACTTTTGGTTTTGATAAAAATGCATTCAATTAGTGTTTAGTCTTAAGCACACCTGCATTTCAGCACAAAATTGCTTTCAATGTTTAATATTAACAATTTTTTCAATAATTTTGTGCCAATGTTTGTCTGTCAAAAGCAAAAATAGTGTGGAGTCAGAGCTTATTATTTATTGCATCCATTATTGTTAACGACAATAAATGTGCTGCCGTTGATTGCGATGTCCTATACATGCCTTATTCTGTGCCTTAATTTTGCAGCTAGCTGTTTTTATATTTTGCTGTTGAAATTCAATTTAAATGATGAAAATTCGTTTAACATTTCATATACACTAATATTTATATTTTCTAAAAAACCAATTTATAGTAATGGAATTTTTAGCGCCTTATAATGCCTTTATATGAGTTGCCTTCATATGTGTTCCCATTTTCACCATTAGATTGCTTTCAATTGCTTTCTCTCTTATTTCGCGTTCAATATATTCTTCAGTATATAAACGACACTTACTTAGGATTCATATTTGAAAATGAATTGAATTTTATATTTGACATCAAATTTGAATTTCAAAGCAGAATATATTTATCAAAGTCTTGTTTGAATTATATTAAAGAATATATTCTATTCACTTATGGATTGTTTGATATATTATTGATGTTTATTCCAATTGAATGTTCTTTCTTTGATTTCAAAGAATTTTTTCTTTCAAAAGCAATTTTGTGCTACGTTTTTGTTGAGGCCTACAAACGGTTCAATACTTTGGGCTGACTTATAGCTATTTTCAATGAGATTATCTCAAAATATATTGCTTTAATAAGTCGCCGAAAATGTGAACCGAAATGTTGATGACTTTATATATATATATGGAGTATATGTATATATATGTACTATATATGCATTAATATAGTATATATGTATTATTATTAATAAATGCGTTAATAATTTTCTTACTTTTCTCTCAGTTCTAACCGCAAGGCTTTCATTTGGATAAATATTTTTAAGCCAACAAAAACACAAAATAACAAAATTCTAATCAAATCAGACTCTATGGAAATGATAGAGTTAGGCCGACCGCTCAGACCGCTCTATTACAACCCAAATATAAACTCGATTTCGCAATTTGTTGATTCATTTCAACCGATATTTCCAATAATTATATGAATTCTTGATTTAATAAATACGTTATTCTTTAAGCCATAGCACTGACATAACTGTGTTGGCATCCCTTCACAACTATTGTTCAATTATTAGATTTGTTTACTGAATATTTCCGATAAAGACGTGTCAATATGTATGTCAAAAGTTTTTTGTTTATCGAAATAGAATTTTCCGGCTATAGAGGGATGTCTCTGATTATCCGAAACAGTTTCAGTTGTAAGTCAGAGGCCGAGAACTGTGAAGAAAAGAGCGATGAGAGCACATACTATGATATAACTGACTATTTAACCATTGCTTCGTTCACTTTTGATATCCTGTCTCTCTCTCTCTCTCTCTCTCTCTCTCTCTCTCTCTCTTCGACTAAAAAAATTCAATCATTAAACACAATATAAGTCAAGAGCTCTGGAAATCAAAAATCAGTTTTTAATGAATGCAAGCCTTATCTGAACTGAAAACAAATTAATTACTCTTTTGCTAATCAATGAATAGTTATTTTTTTGAGCGAAAGGTTTGAGTGAAAAAATTAATCAAATTTAGATTAAAACAAAGAAATTTAATGCATTTTAAATCAAATGTTAAACTATTTGTGAGAATATTCCAAAATATTTTACGAATAAATGGTAAATAAAAGGTATAAAAATAAGATAGTTGTAATATAAACTAGCATAATATGCGAGAAGGAGAAGCAAAAAACAAAACGCCAACAAATAGATTGTTTTCCTGTTTTTTAATATAAAAAACGACTCATTAATATTAATATGAAATTATAGCAAAATTTTCAAGTTTTTTGAATCAAAAAGTATATAGTTTTTGAGAATTCGGTCGCACAGGTATGTGGAATATTCAGACAATTAAATTGAATTCAGGCTTTGAGCCTAATTGCCATTCAGTCGCAAAACTAATGTAATTTATATTTATTGCCAAATAGTTATCTGAAACACAAGATTTTAAAATATAAAAGGGAAGGGTTTCTAAACACAAAATATAAAACTATTAAAATATTATATTTAAAAACATGTTTACAATGAAAGAGCAAAAAATTTGTTGTTATAATAAATGTGGCACTAATTGAATGAAAAATTCAATTAAAATCCTGTATAATAAAGTGATATTTTATAGTCTTATTTAAACTCTTATTATTATTATTATTATTATTAAGTTTTATATTTGGGTTTTAAAAATAAAAATAATTGTCTCTATTTTTGCTCCGATAAGAATCATAGAGAAAACACTTCACAAAACTTTGGAATTTCCGATAATACAATTCACAGAATAATATCAAATATGGTAATAACATGGTCGTCCAATCAAGCATATCTTTTCTTAACGGAAAATTACGATAAATCATATTTTAAAGTTCTTCTTAATTTTCTTATTTATTAATTTGAGTGCATGTTCAATTCATTGCTTTTAGTTAAAATATTGACCATTGATCAAATATCTAAGTGATAGGTAAAAGTAAATATACACCCATTTAAGAGAGAGGTAAATTTTGAATAGATGCTCAATTCTAACATAAAATGGTTTGTTCATCTCTGAACTACTAAAATGAGAAGAACATAAAGGGAGGCGGTGCTAATTTGCACAACTCTGTCAATGCATTAAAACTATTAATATTTTTCTATACAATAAATATTTAATCGCTTGAAAAATAAATTTATGGAAAACTATCAGCTTTTTATCAATTGGTTTCGAACCAATGAATTCAGTAGTTTTTCTAAATATTATTATTTGTGAAAACTTTAAATGAATCGATTCTATAGAAAACGAAAGTCGTTTTGTAATTCAAATTTTCGGTTAAAGAAAGCAATTCATTAAATATTTCCTCGATTTTACAAAAAGATTACTTTCTATTCAATATTCAAATGCAAAGAATTGAATGAATTTTTTCTTAACTTATGATTAATTTTCCACTTTTTTGACAAATAAATCGTTTCTTTATATCTAAATATTTTTGCTTTCATTTAATGATAACAAATTGATAATCAATTTATTGTTTAAAACGCTTTTCAATTAATGGAAAATATTTACTGTTTTTGTTGAAAAATCAATCGATAGACTAATGTTTTCAACAAAAATGACTATAAATATAGATTGAAAACCAATTTATGGCACAGAATCTCAAACACATGTCTGAAAACTTGTTGAAAAAAGTTAATTGTTCCAGGGTAAGAAAAAACATTAAAAACTAATGTGGGATGAGATTAACGTCTAAAATGTTTTGATTGCTGTTTTCCAAGGATAAATGCTTATAATTTTAAGTCTTAATGAGAAACTAATCTATAATTTGTCTGATAAAATCACCCGCATTACAATTTTTAAAGTTTTAAGGTTTAAAACATTTAAAATCGATAAAAATCTTATTAAATATTTTGAATGAATATCTAATGCGGGCTTAAAATTAATAATAATATTAATAATTAATTAATATAACCGAAAAACTAATGAAATATTGATTTAAATTATATTTTTTACGAATTGAGAGTAATTCAATTTAAATTGTAAGGTACAGGAAAGTCATCGGAGGCCAAGTTTATTGTTTTGGAGTAAAATAACAAAAATACATTACACTCATTGGACTCGAGGGCAGAACAAAATAGAAACAAATTTTGAAATTTTAATTAAAAATGCTTTTTAAATGAAAAATTTTGGGTGCATTTCATTAAAAAAAATAGTTAATAAACGTTACAATTGTTTATATCGTCTGAAAAGCAATAATTGACCCAAAATTTATGAATATTTTTATTAAATTCATTTTTGTTTAGAATATATTTTCAATTGTTTTCTCAGTCGATGGCAACGAATTCAATGAATGAAAAAAGAAATTAATTTTTTATTTCAATAAAATTTTTTATAAAACTTGAAACGATTGCAAAAAATTTCTAACTAATCGTCGCTCAGGTGATACTCAGAATTTAAATTAGTTTTTATTAAATTATACGATAAATGAAATACTAATGCAATAGACGACTAATAATTGTGTGCAAAGAAAAAGTATAATAATTATAATAAAATTTTACTTCAATACTAATGAACGAAATGCCGAAAAAACATTTAGAAAATATAACAACAATTAAATCTGTATTAATATATTGTAAAAATTCAAGCATTTCTGGTAACGAATGGCAACCGATTACTTAGTGTACAATATTTTAAATAATAAAATGTATTTTTCATTTAATATTATGGGAGAGGGAGAGAGAGAGAGAGAGAGAGAGGAATAATATAATAGTAAATACTAAAGAATTTTCATATTTTGTTTGTTGCCATCAAAAAGGCATAACAAACAAAAAAGTTTTTGTAAAGCCTGAGATAAAGATCAGTAATACATGTTTTTTCATGTATTGCATTAATTTAAAACCCAATACGAGCACTGAATACAACACAAAACACCAGATTTTTTCTACTCTGGGCTGAAGAGTACTGAGAAAAAATGATTTTCGATGAATTATTGCTCAAATTTTCAAATTAATGTGTTCGCTGACATGAATCACAAATTAAAAATACGCCCTTTTTATCAATTTTTTCCATTTTTATATATATATGAGAATTCATTTTAGACTTTCCAACAAAGTTCTTAATAATACACATATTTGAGTTGAAACCGCCTTCAGTTTAATTTGAAAATGTATTATAAAATGAATTAATACTATTAATACATTATGAGGTTTACCATAGCTTTCCCTTTACTCGAGTCTATCAATAATATAACGAAATAATAATATTTTGTAATTTAAGATATTATCGGCAGAAAAATAATTTTTTACTCAACGGAAAAGTCTTTTTAATGAACTTTTAAAATGCTATACAAAAGAGTCTAAACTTTTTTTCATTCTAATAGTGTTGTTATGCATATTATATGTGAAATGAAAAACTTTTATTATTGTATTAATATTTTTTTCCTACGAAACAAAAACTTTGCGATTCATTAGAAAAATACAACAAACGATTGCAAACAAATAATGTAATAAATTTAATTTGAATTAATTTAATTTCATTTTAGACTTTGGCCTTTGTTTTGCTTAACAAACAAAGAGAGAAAAAATTATATTCAAAAGAGAGAGAAAACCAAAAGCTTATCATAAATTACTTTAGTTTCCGACGACAGATGAGAGATATTATATTAACACAACTTTTATATGCATTTTGAAAATAAAAGTTACTTATCATAAGATTTTTTATCGCAAAAAAATTAGATTAAAAATTGTTTTGTGAAGAGAAAGAAACAGAGAAACAGACGAATCCATTATTAAATACATATTTTTGTGAAATTTTTTTAAAGCCTTGAACTCAAGTGTTATTTGAATTTAAACCAATCGTTTAAATTTTAAAAAAACACTTTTAGTGAACAAATTTCACAAAAGCTTGTTCACAAATTAACTAGTTTATCGACAATTTCCAAATGTTTTTCATCAAAAAATTTGTTATCAAATTGAATTGAAAAGCAGTCATTGATTGGTAAACACTCCGAGAAGTTTCGAGACTTTTTTAAAAAGTTTTTGATTTTCAAATCAAATATTAAAAGTTTTCAAGTGTTTAGTTCTCAAATATAGGAAGAAAACTCAATCTAATCGCATTTGTTTACCATTGATAACAACATTAATAGCAAGTACAATCTGTAAGTGATCAAGGGGAGTCATTCTCTTTTAGCATTGTAGCAAGCGCAAAAAAACTAAAATATGATTAATTACTGAGAAGATATATTGTATTAAACTCTTTGCCTGTCTATCATTAGTTGTGTTGAGAAAAACAAATAACCCCGATTATAAATTGAAATCAAACTAAATGATAAGTTTGCGGCAAATCAGCTGATCGTATACTCAATTGAATGTAAAACTGATAACTCGTTTAAATAGCTCTCAAATAATAAACAAACAGATCTTTTGCTCAAATAATTGCCTCACCTTTTGGTTAATAATTTATAAAATTGGAGCTAACTTTTCATCTTATTTATGTAATGCCAACGACAATAACATTATTATTAATTAATTACAATTGATTTGCACAAAAAATTTAATTCAAAACATTTTCATTTGTTATTTTGTATTTTGGTTCACATTTTAGTCGTTTGTACGCAAGTCCTGCAAAAGTACGCCATTATAGCAGATGTGTTGTGCACTACAGGCAAACCTACTTTACAGGCACTCAGGGCAATGAACTGGTGCATTTTAATCATTAATTAATAGATAGGCTTTAATGAACTCTTTATTTTTTAGTAAAAAAAAATAATTTTTTTGCGCTGACTTGAGGCCAAAAGTTTGGCTTCAATTAATTGATTGTTAAAATCATTATTATGTAAATTATTATTAATTAAAAAATATAAGAATATCTGATATCAAAATTTAGAATAAGTTAAAACTTTTTTGGCGTTCAATCAAACAGAGTCTGTGTGTGTTACCCTGGCAACCGATTCCATTAAATTTGCACCGGCATTTTAGCCCTGCTTGTGGTCATTGGATTCTTGAAACATATTCTTCTTGTTTTCCAATTGATATCATTTTTCTTATTTATTTAATTAAAACAATCAAACAATCATTTTATCTGAAATATCAATTCAAATATAGTCTCAAAACTAAGAGATATTCGTAAAGATTGAGCGAAAAGTATATCTTTAATTATATTGGCGTCTGATTACTTGGTTTTCTTGTTTCTGACTCTTATATTAATTCAAAAATGTTTTTCTTCTCATTATTTAATAATTTTTTTCGATCTCACAAAAGAAGTGATAGGTTTTCATAAGAGTGCAAAATTAATTAATCAAGGAATTTTTGTATTAACAAATTGTTTTGGTTTTGTTTTGTTGCAAAACACAAATTTTATCTTATAATTAAAGCAAAGGATAAAGAAATAAGAGTTTAAATAATAAAAAGAAAAGTTGAGAAATAATTAAAAATTAATTCGAAACCAGAGACCAATAGTTAGGTGTAGAGAGGATAGGGATCGAGAGAGCAAACAGTGTGTGCGCTGTAGAGGGGACACACATTTTAAACGTTTGGCTGAAGTTTTGAACAATGGATGGCAATAACAGTAGTGTTAGAATTGAGAATAAGTGGTGTTTTTCGGTGAGGAATAAAAGTAAAAGCAATGGCTATTCGGTATTGATTTTTTCATAAAAATTTGAAATGAGTAACTCTGACAATAACGCCCTCCCATTTGCGAAAAGGCTATTTCCCTTTCGAAACATTAACAAAAATGGCTGCGAAGGGGAGTAATGTTTCACTGGAGCAGAGATACAGTAATGTAAGTAATTGTCAATTTTAAAACATTTAATTACTTAAATTTTAAAATTTTCAACTAATGTCTCGGTTGAGTTCACTGACATTGAATTTGACACTTTTCAATGTCAACACTCTATCACTGTATTAGCATTTTTAAAAACTAATCAATAATTTGATAAATTTATATTATATGAAAGATGAGAGCACAGCCTTAGAGCGAACGGAGTATAGGTTTCTATATACCAATGTGTTTGCAATGTATCTGAGACTCTGTTCGCTTCTCTTAAAGCCATTGCAAACGTAAAGCCAATGTCTAAGCAATGCAGTTGTCTATCAGTTCTCAGCAGTGTTTAGCTCTTAGAAACTGCTAAAAAGCGAGTCAACTGAGTGATGCAGTGATGCCCACCGATGCCATGCTTTTGCTATGTTTGTGTATATATGTGTGT
>JAQFZI010001146.1:0-11048 GCA_034695605.1 Eupelops occultus
AAATGATGACATCATTTATGGTAATATTGGCTGCCCATCAAAAACACAGATTTGTTTACATTGGTCTTAATATATCCCTTCAACTTATTCAATAAAACACAAAATGAATAGTTTTTACATTAAATTTCATTTCTTTTTATTCTTTGATTTATTGGATTTTTTCTCTTCAACCAAATCGATGGCACTTTTCTTTCCTGAAATAAAACATTTGTTAATTATTTGAATCAAAACGTTTTCATTGAATACCTTTTATTTGAGTCCAATTTGAGTTCTCGTTCTTCAAGAGGTGGGCATAAAATGATTTCGTCCGTGAAATTGGTTTTTTAAGTAAAGAACTCAATTGTTTTTTCATTGCTTTAAACCTTCGAATTTCAAGCGAAGTGTTGTCTGTGTCTTCATCCGAATCATTAGACTCTTCGGTTAAAATTTCACATTTTTTGGCGTTTGTGCGAAACCAGTCTTTACGGGATCTCTCTTTTCTCAACTTATGTTCCAATTGATCCAACTTTTGTGCCAAATCTATTCGTTGTTTCAATGACTTTAGAACTAATTGTTCGATTGGAAACTCTTGTAATTCCTTTCCATTATTCAATGAATTGCACAGTTGTTTATAATAATTGGCCTCTTCTTTAGGCTCGCATAGCATTAAACTCAAACCTTTATTGAATGCACGGGCCGTTCGACCACTTCGGTGAACATAGATCTCTGCAGTTCTGGGAATTTGGTAGTGAACCACGTGATCGATATTAGGAATATCGAGACCCCGAGCGGCCACATCTGTGGCGATTAGCAATGAATGTGGATTTGCCTCAAATTTCTCCAAATTGGTTAATCGTCTCCTTTGTGGCATTGAGGCGTGAATTGAGAGGGGACTCAATTCCATTACTTTGAGGACATTTAAGAGTCGTCTTAAACAGTCTTTACTGTTGCAGAAGATTAAAGTCCTTCCTTTGAAAACAGTTATAAAGTAATAAAGATATAAATCTTTTTGTTCGGCCAAACAACTGATTTTACATTCAGTCAATTGGTCAGCTCCAGGAGTTCCCACACCTTTGCGAGTTAGGTCTATAACTTGAGTGGCGTCGGCTCTCATACCAAACAATTCAATGAATTGATTCAACTTTTGTTTTTCATTCATTTTGTTTGTCTTATTCTTCTTAAGTTTCAAACGTTTTGGTAGAGAATAGGTTAGAGTTAGTGTCGCCGAAAAGACAAAGACCTGTCTCTCAATATTTTTCTGTTTAATCAAATCCAAGAGACGAATCAGATCTTTGAAGTGTCCCTTTTCTGCCATCCTGTCCGCTTCATCGATAACCAAATATCTTATATCCATAACAGTATTTGCAGTCAAGTGTTCACTCGACTGTTCTTCAATCAATTCCCAGAGTCTCCCGGGAGTGGCCACAAGAATATCAGGTCTCAATTTGTTGAGAACCCTCTCCTGTTTTTGAACAGACATTCCGCCGACTATCACTCCAATGGAAACATTACTATATTTGGCGACGGCTTCTAAATGTTTTTTGACCTGAATGGCCAACTCTCGAGTTGGTGTCAGAACCAAAGCTCTCAGTTTTGTTTTTTGTTCACAAGACTTATCATTCATAATATGAGTGATTAAAGGTATGCCAAACGCCAACGTTTTTCCACTTCCAGTTTCAGCAGCTCCTAAAATATCGGAGCCCTCCTCTAAATTTGCTTTAATAGCCTCTGACTGTATGGCTGTCGGACTTATGAAACAAAGTTCTTCTAAAGCTTTCAAAATAGGTTCTTCCAAATTAAGACTTTCCCACAAATGCATGGATTTTGGTATTTTTCTTTTAGTAATCTCTTCTTCTTCTTCTTCTGAATCTCCATTAAAATCATTTTGTTTAACGCTTTTTAAAGATTTCTTAGTTTTCTGTTTTTTCTTCTTTTTATTTTTGTCAAAACAAATGATATTATCGTCGTTTTGAACACAATATTCATTTAATTCTTCGATACCAACCAAATCACTCAAATCTTTATCAGTAAAACCATCGTTAAATTCAATGGGTATTGACTTCCAGCCAATATTTTTCTCAGTTTTAATCATATTTAACCACAATTTAAAAGGAATTCAAATGAAAACAGACATAAAATGAGTGTAAGTGAATCACGTGTCGAACACATGTTTGCCATATGTTGTCTCCATAACAGTCTCCCATCCTTTTAATTGATTTTACAAATTGGGTTAAAAAACATATTAAATATTGATTTTTTTTATTAAATCTCTTTAATAAACTAATAAAACCTCCTTTTTATTAAGATTTTATTAAATTTCGATTACTTTGACCTCATTATTATCGTTATATAATTCAACTAAAATTGTTAAAAATGTTTCTCTAATTTTAACTTACTTTATGTTAATTACAAAATTGTAATAATATTAGAATGTGTTCTCTCGATATTCTACAATAATTAGTAATATGATCAGTGTTGTTTATTGTTAATAAAGAATTTAAGAAATAACCTTGTCAAATTGAGATTTGCTTTGCTAAAAGTTTAATCTTAGATATTGGATATGTTATGAATGTCATTATTGATTGCTTAAATCTATCATATTTTATCATTAAGTTATTTGCAAGATGTTTTGATTCGTCAAGTTGTGCAAATATTTGAGCATGCAACTTTTTTTTGTCTCTCTTGTTTAAAGTTTTTTAGTTAAAGAATAGTTATCTTTATTTTAAATGTAAAATGAGATCAATTGTTGTCGACTCACAATATATCAAAAATTAGTAATTAGTTTGAAATTAAGTGAAATTAAATAAATTTTTGTTTAAAACTATTGATGTGTTCTGTAATTATTTGTGACAATTAGTGGTACATAAGACCAAATTATATGGTTTAGTTGTGTGGTATTGTGGTTGGCTATAGTTGGCCATTGCTATAGTAATGCGCACTCTCTGTGTTGGCCAGAGTTGAAGAGGTTAGCTCTTGAGGCAAGACTTGCTCAGTAAGGCTCCTATAGTCGAGAAGCAATGGTTGCATCGGTTGAGGGCAACGACCCTTTCGTTCCTCTTTCAGTTCAGATGACTGAATGGTTTGAGTGACCAGAAGTGTATCGCTTATAAGACTATCACTACATCATTGGTCTTATCATATGTTTTGCTGATTATCTGTCAGTTCAGTAAACTATCGCAATATTATGTCTCAAAGAAATGAATACAACAATTAGTTATAGTAATGATTCCGTACACCACTTGTATGCGATTCAATCGCTCCGTCAGACGACCACAACATGTGATTGTAGTGGACAGTGACCGCACTGATGGCAATCACTTCCAGTGGACACTCGTTCCTCACTCACCGCTCAACCAGGTATGTGATCCAAAAGTTATAATCTTTTTTATTGATTTCTTGGAAACAAATTCTCAATGGATTTCCTCTTAGTTTTTAACCAAACGTTTGTAAAAAAAAATTGAAAAAAAATGTTAAAACGATTTGATTCCAAATAAAACTATAAATCATTCTTTGATTTGAGACCATTTAAAGTAGGAATTGTTAGCCTTAATAGAAATAAATAGTTTGATTAGACCCTTGACATGACCTCTGACACCAATATATGTCAGTTTGATGGGACTCAATGTTTGTTTGGCACTACAATTGAGTCAATCGATCGGTCATACAGTATATGATACAAAAGATGTAAAATATTTGACTCGAGTCGAGACCTATATTTCAACTCTTGTTTAATGTCAGACAAATTCCTTGAATTCATTTCAAATTATTTCAAATTAAATATAATTTTATTTCGAAATATCTCTTTGAAAATAACAAAAGTCAACCTTCACTTCCAGGAGCCCACTGTCATTACCGTTCATTCACAGGATGACCAAACTTTATGTTTTTCATGGATTCTAGGTATTTATAATATACTATTTTAGAACTAGTTTTTTTCCTGAAAAGCCTCCCTCCCTCTCCCAATTGTTATATGATTGATATAAATGGAATGGTATAAATATGAGATATGCTGGAGCCATTTTAATTTTTGGGAGTTTTCATTTTCAATATCAATAAAAGACTTGTAAATTAATTGAATCTTTATTGTTATGGTTGAGCGCAAGTCTATAATATAAATAAATATTCTTTTGAACGAAACTTATAATGAATATGACTTACAAAAAGATCATTAAATTTGGTTAAAGCTATAATAAGCAAATAATAATCCACCTTGCTCATTTTTACTTAATCTCGAAGGCTTTGAACTTTGTTTCACTTCATTGAAAATCTTATATAATATATATGTTGGGAAAGAGATAAGACTCCATCGGATTGCAAAAACTTGGGATCCCTTTAATCGTTTTGCGATTAGTTTTCGTCTAAATTGAGGTCCGATTCAATAGATTGGCTTAACTTTCATTTCTAACACAAATTCATATAATATTTTGATTCAGAAATAAATTCTTTAATTAATTGTTTTGAATGTTTGCCAAAAATTTGTTCTCAATTGTACTCTATTTATATGTTTGGCAAACGACTCATAAATTGGTTTATTTACAAAAAATAAACAAATTTAATGTCTCAACGGTTTTAATATTAAAACAATTTTCAAAATTCATTATTTTTTATTTACTCACAAATTATTATATTTTGCCAACTCGTTAAACACGCTTACAGTTTAACAATTTTCTAACTAGCTCATTAAAATTATCACTTGCCTTATTCAATTTCTAATTCATTATAGTTGAACGTGCATGTAAATATCCCATTTTTCACTATTATTAGTAATTTATTACATATTTGGCTCTATATTTGATATATTATTTGCCATTTGCTGAGCAAAACCTATTCGACCTTTTCTTTAAAAGACAAAAATAATTGTATCACTGCTTATGAATTCACTGATTATTAAGTATTTTTTGGAATTCTTTTATAGAACTAACTAGAATTGAGCTCATTTTAACTAGATTATCACTGATCTTACAATATATATACATTTAAGGAAAGCAAAAACTTATTACCAAAAGTTTTAGTTAACCATATTTTGATTTTATTCTCTTTTAATAATATTTTAAATAAATATTGAAAATTGCTTTCAATTTAATGACAAAAATAATTATTTTAATCAAATTGAATGAAAATGTTTTCAAATGCTAACAAATTGATGGCTTTAAATGAGAATTAATTGTTTCATTTGAAAAGATGTAGAAATGAGATGAGATTATTATAAGCGAGTGATTTGAGTGTTAAGTAATTTCTCATTTTTACTGACAGAATGAAAAATTAAATAATATGAGGAAAGAGTTGAGAATAATTGAAATACTATTTTGCAGACACACACCAGACATCAGCTCAACAATCATTAGAGTCGACTTCAATCGGATCAAATAATAGACATCGAATTGAATGCAGTCAGTCCTCAATTAATCTCTTTTTTCAGCTCTTTATGAAAAGTATTAAATTTTTGGCATTTAGTCCCAGAACTTCATTTACCGAAAACGGGTTTGTCTACAGATGAGGATGAAATAGATTATGATGAAAATCGAGGATATCTTCTGATAAGATTACGGCGCCGTAAGAGTATCCAACGAAGCATTCATATCGATCCGATCGCACTTCTCGATCAAAGCTATTATGGCATTACTAACAGATATTTGAAACAGTCCTCTAAATGGCGTTTCAATACATTCACGTTGGATGTGCTAACCGGTGGTCACTCTCTTTCAAGCCTTTTGTTTCATCTTTTCATAGAATATGGTTTTATCGAAACATTCAAATTGGATGTCATTAATGTTATGCGATGTTTCCGTGAGTTCACATTTTTATCTTTTCCTTTAAGATAAGTCATTACCGATATTTCATTCAATAAGTTTGCATCCATTACATCTTATAATTAGAATGAGCTTGTTCATCATATTAATAAGTTATATACCAAAATCATTTAAAGAAGCATTGAATTAAATGTCTAAGATATACAATTCTACCAACTTTTCAAGCGGTGAAAAGTGTTAATATAAGTTTATTGACTTTCTTTGTATAAAATGTTAATGTGCTAGTTTACTTGAATGAATTTTATTGATACTCACTTCTAAGGAAAGACTTATCATAAAAGGCATTAATCTTTTATTGAAAACATTTTAAATTTAAGGAATTAATTAAATTTTTAATCAATTTCTAGGTTTTTTGGAAGCAGGTATTAATTGAGTGGTTGACCACATTTATCATCAGTTAATGCATTGATTATATGTTAGGCTATCACGACACCAACCCATACCACAATTCAGTCCATGCGGCGGATGTGACTCAAGCTATGCATTGCTTTATACAAGAAGACAAAATAAGACAACATTTGACTCCTTTAGAGGCCATGTGCTCATTACTGGCGGCCGTATCTCACGATTTAGATCATCCCGGAGTTAATCAGCACTTTCTGATTGCAACCAAAAGCCATTTGGCAGCTCTTTATAAAGTAAGTCAATTAAGTAAACACTTCACGAGTTTATCGCTCTTAACATCGATTATATAACAATTGGATAAACCAATAGTCATGTCATTCCCTCAGAAAGGCATTGAATTCACAAAACAATTCTATTATTAAACACTTTCGCAACCAATTGAATAATTAATTCACAAAATCAATAATTCATTAAATGAGAGCTCATTCACACAAAACTGCTTTTCTTCAATATTTATAGCCATTTATCCGTTTAATGATAATTTAACTTTGATTTAAAGAAGGCATTCCTTATTTGCCAACCTTTCCTATGAGCTTTAGCTCAAACCACTAATCATTTCGTTAAACTCGAATCCGAATATATCATTGGGTGCTCTCATCTTTTAATGTATAAATTTAACATAATTATCAAGATTATAATTTCTAATTCCTAATATATATTTATTAATTCAAAAATCTGATTGAATTGCCAAATAATAAGCTTGCTCAAATGATTAAATAGAATCTTAGATTTCAAGTTTATTTGAAATTAAATATTTCCTATTTGTAAAGAATATGAATTATATATTAATTTGGGTTAAAATTAGTTCAAATAAATTAACTTTTTTCTGGTAATTGGAACAGAATTTTTCAGTGTTGGAGAGCCATCACTGGCGGTTCGCCATATCCTGTTTTCATGAGTCTCAAATCTTCGATCACTTATCTTGTGATGAATGGCAACAAATTGAATCACTTCTAAAGTCATTAATTTTGGCGACAGATATCACCCGACAGAGTGATTTCATTGCAATTTTCAAAAATTATTTATCAAATGTTGAAACCTTTTCGATGGCAATACCAGAGAACCGACACTTTATTTTACAAATTGCCCTCAAATGTGCAGATCTCGGAAATCCCTGCCGGCCCTGGAATTTGAGTAAACAATGGAGTGAACAGATTTGTAATGAGTTTTATAGACAGGGAGATTATGAAAGGCAGCTCAATATCCCAATCACTCCGATTTGTGACCGTCACAGCACTGGTATCGCTCGCATACAAACAGGTATTACAAAAGAAGAAATGTTAGAATCAAAGAATAAAACGTTTTATTTTAGACTTTTTTAAGAGTATTGTCACCCCTTTGTTTGAATTATGGGACCAATTCCTATGTTCTCCACTCTCTCGACAACTCATTAATAATCTTCGATTTAATGACGAGCAGTGGAACCATTCTGTGGCCAAAACCAAAATAAAGCGCAGAAATTCTTTTAAAAGTGTCTTCACTGCCAAACAAAATGAGTCCTTAAAAAGAAGTTATTCTTTGAATAATTTGAAAGACTTAATGAATGAAATGAGTTTAACTCAATTCAGAAGTGCTTATAAACCCGAAATTGGAAAATGCGTTAATGGATGTGGAACTCCGCCCAACTCCGACGATTCCAACTTTAGGTATTTCAATAAATCTAAAGTTTTATGGGATCTTCAAATGGATGAAGAAGAAGAAGATGAGAGCGAACACAATCAAAACACAACGCCTAACATTAAGCCCTACTGTTTGCAAATGCCAGCTCAAGTCGCACAACCATCTCATGCATCCTATTTATATGAAAAGGTATTCTTCTTCTTCTTCTGTTCTAATTTTAATTTAAAAAATGCTTTAAATCTTGAATTGTATTCAAAATAAATGCCAACTCTTTTCACAATATGTGCTCTCATTTCTCACAATTTGTTACAAATTCTGAGAGTTTAATGACTGCACGGAATAATGTTATAGGAATCGACAAAAATAAATACAGCTATATATTCAATGCTTTCCCAACTGTTTTCTCTCATAAATATCCATTGAAAACAGTATCTGAAATAAGAATTTGAGAATTTGTCCCAAATATCCATATTTTTGTTTAAGTTTCCTATAATTGCATTTCAATCAAATTCTAAGCCTATGAACCAAATTATTTCAAAATTTCTTTTAATATTTTATAAGATTTTGAATGTTTTATAACAATAAGTGGAGGTGTTATCTAGTTCAAATGTGAGGGTCAAACTAAAAAAGGAGAGTAGCTTTGTTTATGCAATTGAATCCGGATATAGGAATTCTGGTTCGCCGACTCCTTTTGAGACAGATTTAAGGATATTTACTTACAAATGGTTACAAATTGCTTAAAAAGGTTCAATTGCACTTAGATGGGTGACTTAATACACCTAGTACACAAATTGAAATTCTCTCTCCTTAAGAAAAATGCAAAGATTTTCATTTAATCAAATGTACTTTTCTAATGGGGTTTAGGGGTATAGTATGGTATAGTTTTTTATGTCAATCTAGTTATTTAACGACAACTTTAAGAATATATATAATATTATGTTCAATAAATTTACTTCAAATTGGTTTCACAAACATTATAATAAAATTGAGCAAAGAATCTTGGTCTTACAAGTAAATATTGTCAAAAATAGGTTATTTGACATTTTTTTTAATAAAATGTATTCTGTGGTAAACTATAATTTATTCAGTTTTTGACAAAAGCTCTGATGATTTCAATGAAAGCTGACATTTGATAAGCAGTAAAATTGAGATCATTATAAAAATCAGAACAGAAAAGAGATATCGATCCGATGGCGCTATAATTTCTGTCAAATATGTGGTCGACATTCTTATGTCTAGTTTTGCAAATCTCGTCATAAATCATAATTTGCGTCTATTTTTATCAATCATTTGAATTTTGGACTAATTTTCATAGAAAATAATTTGAGTAAAATTAGAAGCCGTCGTATATTAAGTCATTTCATTCAATATTTAATAAATAATGCAATTAATTAATCATTTATTAGTTTTTGTGATATTTTATCCTCAATTACTATAAATGTTTGTCTTTAGGGGTCAATACATATGGAATTAATCGCTTCATTTATTAAACATAAATCACTTTCAAAGCGATAAATGAATAATTTAAATCTTATTACCAATAGAAGCACCTGATTGGTCGCCGCGGTTCAGCTCCAGGCTGTATCGATGTATACACGAGCTGTGAATTGGCCGCTGCGGCCGCCTTAGTCTTCCTTCACGAAGCCGTCGCATCACAAGAACAGCCCAGACGTTCTTCATTTCCGGCCGATCGCGTCGGTGGTGTGGGTGCCCGGCATTCTACTAATAATATACATAACCCTACAAATGGTGCTAAACTCAACAGAACCGGTGCGATGAGGGGTCGATCACTCGAATATCTGGTATCCTCTTTAAAGAAAAATAAAAGCTTTTATCACTCAACAAATGGTGGTTCCCATCACCCAAAGTTATTGCGAAGACAGGCCTGTTCTTTGGATTCTGGGGCCGATTCAAATGCTTTGCAGTGGTTTTTCAATAGCAAACCCCGAAGAGGTTCTGTTCCTCAGGAGATTCTCATAGAATCGTTGAGTAATTATAGGACTTAACGAATATTGAAGACTAATAGAGCCGAACATTCAATAGAAGTGCCAAACAATCAGATAATGCACGGAATGTCTTTTGGCTTCAAAAATATCTGTCAGAAACAAATGTCAAAAAAGCTTTTATGTTATGTTTGGTTGCATTCTCTATGCAATTATTGCTCACAACTTAACTTTAATTTGATTTTTGTCAAAATATAAACACCAGAGTGAAGGGAAGGCAGTATTTGAGGGTTTGAGCCAATATGCGATACTAATGCTAGTCATGTCAATCAATTTATTACCGATAATTCCCGCAAAACACTCCTATAAAAGAAAAGGATTGAATTGAAGATCCCCTCAGACCAGTTCAAACTAGTAAAAGCATATGATTACCCAGTATATTATTAACTGATTCCAAATATGAAAAATAAATTGATTTTTTCAAATCAATCTATTCTTACAGTTTTTTGCATTTATTACATAACATTCGTAATACTTTTTTATTAGAGGGGATCTCTAGGTATTTGTTGATTTGGGGGAATATTACGTCCAGATCTCTTACCCTTTTCCTTACTCATGAGTTTCCCTGGTATGTGATTTTGAGGGACTTATCGGTACTTCCCAAACATTCATTCAAATCAATGCTCAAACATTTTGAGTCAACTTTTTATAACATTATTATTATTATTATACAAACAGTTATTAATATATATAATGTTTTATCGTATTATTAATTAGTGTTTTAGTGTTTTTCACCAAAAATTTTCGACAAATGATTGATTAATTATTGCAAATCTTTAATCTTTTAGCCATTTTTTAAAATACCAATCAATCATTGGTTGGAGTTTTTAACGAAATTATTGGTTTGTTTTTTAGTTAATTAATTGATTTTTGATCAATGATCAGGGCAACTCAACTAAACTACTCGGTTCTTGTTTAAACATTATTTAATGAGTGAGAAATGTGTGTAAATAAGTTTGGATTTAATAGGGCTCATGTGTTACGCATTCAGTGCTCATTATTAAAGTACTGTTAATTAGTGGAGCGCATAATTACTATAATTAATCCTAATCTCTAGTCTTTTATATTAATTATGTTTTATTCAACTATTGGTTTAATAAACTCATTGTAGAACTCGTTATATATATTAATATATATAAGAGTATAGGTTTAGAATAACTATAATTATAGAACTTTTTTTAGTTGTGTTTTGAATATAACTTGCTCATTTATATCAAAACTCAAAACTTTT
>JAQFZI010001147.1:0-11047 GCA_034695605.1 Eupelops occultus
TTGGGATAACTGTTCGCACAATTAATGAGGGCTTCAATTGTTTTGTTTGTTATATTAGGTCTCGAATCGAAACAAATCACTTCCAAAAGTGGACAGCCATTAATAACAGCGCAAACACTTTCATCGGTTATATTCTTAAAATTCTTGCGAATTGAATAAGCATTTAATTGAAATTCTTTCAATTTTTTCAAATGAGATAATTGAGTAATTGTTTTGTCGGTTATCTGTGAATCACATCTTATGATTAGTTTCGATAAATTTGGTAAATGTTTGTCAATATCTTTGAAAAACTCTTCGCTAATGTTTTCGATAATAATACGCAAATGTTTTAAATTTTTCGATGATTTAAGACTTCCTTCAAAAACAGTGTTTTTATTATTATCATAGATATAAATATCCAAATCAACCAAATTATTGAAACCTTCGAAACCTTTAAAAAACTGATCCATTTTTAAACACTTTGGCAAATATAAGGTTATCTGAAGTGTTTTGAGATAAGGCATACTTATGGACAAACCGTTTATATATTTGTGTATACCATGCTCATTTCCTTGTAGCTCATAAAGATTACAATCTAAATCTGTTAAATGTTCTAGTTTATAAATACTGTTGAAAAATGATTCAATATCCACATCTTCAAGATTAACATCCGGACAAAATTTGGTGAGTGTTTGACTAAATCTTTCACAGAATTTATCGAAACTTTCAATTTTTGTCTCCTTTTCTTCCATATTGTAAAAGTTGACGGTTGAAAGTTTAGGCAAATATTGTTTGTTCCGAAGAATTTCGTCACTGAATAGGATTTTTGGAAACACTTTTAAATTCTTGCAGTGAATCAAAAATTTATTCCAATATTTTGTTTGAAAATATGATGAATTGAATTCTAGACTTTCAAACATATAGCCATACCTTTCACCAAAATGTTCAAGGTCGTTAGCATTTAAGCCGGTTGTGTCAAATTCTATTGATTTGAGTTTAGGACAGTTTCTACAAATAATGTCGAGGTCTTCCCAGTCTATAAAACAGTCCAAAACTACTTTTTCTATTGATTTACACTTTTTGATCACTGATTTTAACCAAAATTTATTAATTTGTTTGAAACCATTTTCTTTGGCCGAAGCGGTGGAAAAATCAATGACTTCTATGGGCTCTAAAAGTTGGTTAAGTGACTCATTTGTTTGGTCTTCAATATCAGATCGATCTAATTGTAGGTCCTTTTGTTGATTATAAATACTTCGCTTCCATTGTTTAGAAACCGATTCAAACATTACTTTTTGAGTGAATGTTAAATACGATAATATATTTTCCACTAAATTGTCATCAAATCTATTAAATGATTGTTTCAATAGTTGTTCTTCAGTCAAATTAATTGTTTCTTCCTCTTCATTATCCATATTGGATACACAATAGTTATTCTACCTTATCTTGGTACATTTAATATTTCACAAAAACTTCTAAACTCTTGTTCACAAAAACATAGGTTTGATATAATTTTTCTCAAATGTTATAAATTATATATAAAAGTATAAACGTTTTTATAACGTTTGTAAAACAATTCATTGATTATTATTATCTCAATTTGAAATTGCAGTGAATGAAGGAAATAGGGTATATAACTAATTCAATAATTATTTGGTATATTTAAAGGTCCACTAAACCACGAAGTCATGACAACATCCAACAGCTCAATGCTATTCAACGTCTGTTGTCATGACTACGTTTAGTTTAGTGGCTTTTTAAATACACCAAATAATTATACTTTTTCCGTTTGAAAGAAAGCAGTAATGGGGCGGAAATGAAAAACGTTAACGTGTTTTAAGAGTGGGTTGAATATCGCCACCTATTTTACAAATCCTCAAAACATGTTAACGTTTTTGATTTGGTCCCGTTACTGCTTTCTTTCAAACGGAATAAGTATATTGAATTGGTTATAATTTATAACTTATAAATTATAATTTATAAATGAAGTATTCACTCATTCAAAAATAACGACATAAAATCATATTACAATTTGTAAATTACTTTACATTATGTAAAGAAATGAAATTTTCATTATTCTAATTTACAATAACCCAGTAAATGGTCTTTTTGGGTAACCCTCAGATTTAGCTTATATTACAATCCTTTGTAATATTATTTCAAAAATCGATAGCTGACACATACGTATTCAAAATCTGTTTAAATAGTTTGGTAGGCGTTTATATGTATAGTTAAATAATCAAGGTTAATTCCAAAATTATTGATAACTTTAATCACAAAAGAGTATATAAAACATGAAAAGTGTGGCGTAAATTCATATTCGAGTACAGTTACTATATTTGATTAAGTTTTTTGTTAATTCTCTTAACAAAAATGTCTTCAAATACAGTAAACTCAATTCGTATTTGGAATATCTCAGTGTTTATTGGAATATCTCAACAACTATTTGGAATAACTCAATAACTATTTGGAAAATCTCAATAACTATTTTACTTGAAGCAGATATTACATATTTTTTTAATTGGTATCAAAACAAACGTTTAATGAGAATTAAGCCTTAAATCAATTGAAAAATACATATAATCCATAAAGAATGGAATGACTTTACTCTTTCGTCAGACAACACTCTAATGAGTGGTGAATAATATCTGCTTCAACTAAAATAGTTATTGAGATTTTCCAAATAGTTATTGAGTTATTCCAAATAGCTATTGAGATATTCCAATAAATACGGAGATATTCCAAATACGAATTGAGTTTACTGTAATGGTGAAATCTTGTGAAATGATGAAATTATCAAATATTTATTCAAATTAACCCATGCATCGGAAAATGTTCACAAGAAGAATAATGGTTGAAAATTAGATCTATTTAAATTAAATTAAATATTTGATTAATTTCCTAAAATATATTATATAAACCACAATGAATCACCAAATAAATTTTATTCGACCACTTAAGATGGCCGCTGCACTGGCACAAATACGGTTATCTAAAATTAAGCTTCGATAGAGATCTTGATTGCATTTATAGATAAAATAATGGTTTCTTCAGATAAATTCTTTGTAAATTGTAACTGTTTAACTTTATTAATACAATTTTATTTAAAATCGATAATTGCTTTCTTAATTATTCACTAATAGTTCAACATTTGTCCTAACATTTGGAATAATTCTTTAAATACCACTTTTAAGTTATATTTTTTGACTAATGGATTTTAAACTCGTTTAAACACATTATTTTAATTTCCCCGGTTCTTAATTTCATCAAAAAAGTGGTCCAAGTTTCTCGATTTTCAATTTTATGAGCTTATCGAACCTGATTTAGAGGTCTATTTATTCGGACGCCTATATCTTGGTCAATTTTGGTTCAAATGAATTTATCTTTGACATTTATTTAGGTGACATATTTAACATTCGATTTACAAATCAAGAATCAATTAATCTTTTAATCCTTTTTTCTTAATTTTCACCCAAATTTTGTGAACGCTTTCCGATGCATACGTTATTAACATTAAAATTAAACAATTAATTACTGATCCTCTATTTCCACAGTAATCTCAGGAATAGTATTAATTTCAGATTCAGAATCAGAAGAATCGATAAAGAATTCAATATTCTTAATATTTTTGGGTTCTTAACATGGATGAACTTCTAATAGTTTATGAATTTTATGTTCCAGTATAAGCTATCAAATATATGTTAACTAGCTATTTATTATTATAGAACTATTTTTTGAGAATTTCTATTTAGGACTAACAAAATTGGAATCAATATTTTAACTTGTTTTAGTACATTAAATTTCGTCAAGCTTGTTTTTACTACTATGGCGCCACCTGGCGACGTTAATTTCTTTCAAAGTAAAACAATGAAAATTTTGGTGAAACTTTCATGAAATTTCAATTGAAACTTTCACCACTTACATCCCTAACATCTAGTAACACGTCTTAATTACGTGGAAATATGGTTGGAACCTTGAATGGGTGTCAAAATTGTTGAACTGCCAGCATTAAGCTTATATTTGAGAGAAGCGTAGAGGTATACGAATATAACTCTCAAATATAAGCTTAATGTTGGCATTTCAAGTGACCATTTCGGGTCCAAGATATGGTCATATGCAGTTGAAATTTGGCAAGATTAATCATCTTTTAACAAGGATTACAATGATATAACTTTTATTTGCGTATTTATTCGCACGAAAACTCACTTCCCATTTTAGATTTGGTCCCTAGAAATGACAAAATAACATGTACAAAAGTATACATGTATTAATTGTATTATACGTTTATATTAATTATAAATTATAATAAAAAATTAATATTTCAGGGAATCTATCAATTTATTCACTTATAGCATATCTTCTGGTTTTTAAGACAATGATGTCTAAGGACAAATTTGATGATTTTGAGTCTTAAGTTTCAGATCATCCTTAATCAAAATTCAAGAATAAGACCAATTATTTCGTATTGATTAAAATTTATTGAAATAATAGTTAATTTTGATACAATAATTGATAATAGAATTGTACATGTAATAATTGATGATAATGTATATTGAATTTTGTATTGAACTCTTATGAAATGAATGCTTAACCCTATGGTCTTAATTACTAGAATAAAAGGTAATTATTTATTTTGAAATTTTCGAGATATAAAACTGAAATAACAAGTCTTTGAAATAAATGTAGACGTCCTTCGCCCCATTCGTTTTTTTAAAGAAAGCTCACAATAATTGGTTAAAACTTATGTTTCTCTCCTTTTGAAGTCAGAACGACTCATTCAATAGAGAAAAATTGAATCTCAGACCCAGTCTTGTTGTTTGGTCTCAATTATTGATATATTAGTGAAATCTAAACATGTTGAGAATAATTGTGTTTTCCTGTCTCATAATTATCAGCACTTGTGGTGGTAAGTATTTGTTTTAATAATTAAGCACAACCTAACATTGACTTTTAGGACAATTAATAAATATTTGTCATTAGCTTCAATGGTACCTATGATTGAATTGGTGGACGGCCGAAAGATTCCAATTTTGGGTTTAGGAACTTTTGAAATGACTGATGATCCCCAAGTTATGAATAGAGTACTGAATGAAGCCATTGAAATTGGGTACAGACATATCGATACCGCATATATCTATCAAAATGAACGACTTATTGGAAATGCATTAAAAGAAATGTTTGAAAGTAATAAAACAAAGCGACAAAATTTATTCATTACCAGCAAAGTTTGGAGCACTTATCACAAGAGATCTTCAGTGGTTGAAGCCATGAAACTCTCATTGAATAACTTAGGTTTAGATTATTTGGATCTGGCATTAGTTCACTGGCCTCTAGCACTTAAACAAGGCACTGGATTTTTATGGCCTCTCGACAAAAATAATAAAACATTTGACGTAGATATCAGTGTTGTTGAGACGTGGAAAGGGATGGAAGATGCATATAAATTGGGTCTAGCCAAAAGTATAGGGGTTTCTAACTTCAATTCTGAACAACTGACTCGAGTCTTAAAACAAGGTTCAATAAAACCTGTTGTCAATCAGGTATGGAATGAAGAGCAACAATTGAATTAAGTTATTTTAGGAGCATATCTTATATCAAGATCTGTTAACTAGTTATTAATTTATTTTAATTTGTTTTACATTAATTAAGATCGAAACGCATCCATATTTGTCACAACAAAAGTTAGTGGACTTTTGTCACAACTATAGTATTCAAGTGACGGCATACTGTCCCATAGGAAAAGGAGACAAACAACTTTTCAATGAAACTATTTTACTTGATATTGCAGCCAACCATAACAAGACTGTCGCTCAGGTGATGCTCCGATGGCTCATACAAAGAGATATTATTGCGATTCCAAAGACATCCAAAAGAGAGAGACTAATCGAGAATTTCGATTCTTTCGACTTTCAATTAAGTGACGAACAGATGACACAAATATTCTCTTTAAATAAAAATAAGAGATTTATAAATCCTATGCAATCAGTAAATAATCCTGAGTATCCTTTCTCAATTCCATTTCGTTAAAACAATTGTGTAATTCCATGCAATTGTGGGCAAGTATTCAATTTTTTTAAAAACAAAATAAATCTTTTTCTTTGGAAAATATTTTAATTATATGATTTATTGATTAAACAAGATTATATGATATATTTTCAATAAAAAGTTATTTATCTACAAACAATCAAATATTTATTACATTTAAGAACAACTCATATCAGTTCACTATTTTATTTAAAAACTAAGAAGAAAATAGTTTTTATTGTCCACTTCATAGGTCAATAAGAATTACATGATTAGAATCATTGTTTTAAGAAGAAACAGCATGCCAAACTTTTATCCGCATATGACCATATTTAGGACCACCAAATGGCCATTTGAGAATGTTAGCATTAAGCTGAGTGAGTTATATTTCTAATTACCGTCTATCGTGAGATATAATGACGTCGTTATAAATCAATTTTTGGCCATTTCGGCAAAAATCTCCCGTTGCTATGGCGTACTAACTCGGTATATAAGGACCAGGTCATATGACCAATTGACTTATAAGTTATCACGAACAATTACTATCTCACGACAGACGGTAGATGTTTACTTCTCACTTTATATGGTTTCAGTTTACTCGTACATTATTGGCTATCTTTCATTTAGATTCCAATTTAATTGAATTAGCAATTTAATTTAACCACCAAATTTAATTACAATTAAGGAAACTTAAATTAGGATTACTTAAAGAAAACTATAAAACGATGATAACTCCGGTATTGCAGTAAAAGAAATTAGAATTTTGTGGCATCTTAAGGTAAGTATCTTCCCTATGTCTATTAAACTAAATTCATACCGGTACACTTCGTTTGGGTGGGGGTGGGGGTAAAGATATTGATTAATGGTGGGCTCTCACTGCCAAATTATAGTTGTTGGTTATCGCTTTTTCAAATGTTGAGAAGGATAACAATAATCCATTTAAATGTGTGAATGAAGGCAATCAATTATAGAATCAATTATAGAAATCTAAATAACTGTTGGATATAAACAGCCTTGGTACTAAATTAAAGAGTTGTAAGTTTTGAATTTACATCAATTTATTAAATTTTATGAAATTTTCTATAAGTTTCGAAGTGTTTTAAATGTGAAAAAATAATAATTAAATTTGTATTAAGTAGACCAAGAGTACTCAAACTTAGTAGAAAAGTAATGATTAATATATATTTGTTTTAAAATAAAAATTTAGTTTTAAATAAATTATATATATATTCTTGAAATACTGAATTTGGGAAAATTAATGAAAGTTTCTAGTAATTTTTAATTAAATGAACAAACAACTTTATTGTAAATTTTCAAAAGCACAACCGGTTTATGAGAAATGAATTGAGAGCTTGGATTTAACAAAACTGATTGGATGTGAGACTTATCTAATAATCAAAGTCTCCTAAACTCGAAAATATTTGTATTCTCTGTTCTCTGAGTAGTTTATAATTGAATGTTGAGGAACATCGGAATAACTTTAGTGGTAATAATGGTGGCCATTATATCTTCGATATTATTACTCGTTTTTTGGTTCCACCATTCAAATGGAGGTATGACTTAACTATAATTAATTGATTTAATTAAATGACTGGTTTTAGTCCAAATGATTCCGTCGGTGCAACTAATAAATGGAGAAAAAATACCAATTATAGGATTGGGAACCTATAAAATAATGGACAATGCCACCGCCCAAAGAATTGTAGAAGAAGCCATTGAGGTTGGCTACAGACATATTGACACTGCATATCACTATCAAAATGAGAGATTCATTGGACAAAAACTCAATGAGTTATTTGATAGAAATGTTATTAAAAGAGAGGATATTTTTATTACAACCAAACTATGGAATACTTTTCACAAAAGAGAATCTGTTATTAAAGGACTCAATTTATCGCTGGAAGCACTAGGACTCAAGCAATTAGACCTTGCTCTCATCCACTTTCCATTGGCCTTTAAAGAAGATACAGGAGAATATATTCCAGTAAATGATGAAGGACTGACTCTTGATCTCAATATTGATGTGAGCGAAACTTGGCAGGGAATGGAAGACGCCCTTAGAGCTGGTCTCACAAAAAGTATAGGAATTTCTAATTTTAATATAACTCAAGTCCAACGAATTTTACAAAAGGGTTCAATTAAGCCAGTTGTTAATCAGGTAAAATTAAATTGTTATGTTTTATTACTTTAATTGAATTAAAACTATTTATTTATTAATAAATTAAAGGTGGAGATCCATCCATACTTAACTCAGGTGCCATTAGTTGATTATTGCAAGAATAACGGCATTGAAATGGTGGCCTATAGTCCCATAGCAAAAGCTAACCAAACTTTATTTAATGAGCCGGTACTCAAACAAATGGCTCAGAAATATGGAAAAACAGTACCTCAGGTGATAATGCGTTGGCTCATACAAAGAGATATTATTGTCATTCCCAAGACCACCAAAAAGGAAAGACTGATTGAGAATTTCTCGATTTTTGATTTTCAATTGACAGACGTAGAGATGAAAAAAGTATTTGCTTTGAATAAAGACTACCGAATAACTCGATTCGAAAACGCCAGATATAATCCCAATTATCCATATGAATGGCCACTTGGTAATTAAACAAACATGCACAATTTTGAGAATGGCTACGAATATCAATAGCCAATTAATACTGAGCACACACACAAACATATAAAATAAATTTAAGCTTATTAAAATTAAAATTCTTTTATTAGAATTTCATAACATTTATTTTAAAAATAGACTTAATGTGTAACACTTTTCAAAATGTCCACATTGCAATATTTTTCAAGAATCAAATTATCAGAAGGGAAAATGATAAAAATTAATCTAGATTAAAAAGTTTTTTTAAATAGTGTTTTTAATAATGTTTAACACATTTATAAAGATTTGATTATAAGTATTATAACTTATATTCCATAAGAAAAATTTAATCAAAATAAATAAATGTAATAAATAAAATTTGACTGAAACTTAGCCAAACACAATTGAAAATTAAAGATTTAATTGAATGAACTTTTAATTAATTGTTGATTAAATTTTTGAGTTGAGATAAAAGATTAGAGGATCATCTCTAAATGTGAAATTAATAACTTGTACTTGTATACTCTAAATGTGTTTATACTTACGCATAGAAACTTTTTAGGCAACTTTACAACTGTAAAGTGAAGCTTACTCATTTAGATATTTTTACCCATTTTAATTTTTATGATTATTACAAATATGTTTGTTTCCTATATGAAAAAGATTAGACACTGACTATTGAACTAAAACTACAGTTGAGTATAATATTTTTTGAATGTTTAATCTAATGGTAAACTCATATACAGTAGAAAAGTACTAAAATTCAATCAAATATTTTTAACTGATTAAAATATTAAAACAACCCTTTCCATAGACCCGGTCAATGCACACTCAACTATATTTATGACTTGAATAGATTGCAATTATTATAATTTATTATTTCCCAATAGAATTATATGGATTTTTGAAGAAAGAGATACCAATTGTTGGTTTGGGAACGTCACAGATTACAGATCAAGGTTTAGTAAATAGCATTTTGGAATCGGCTATAAGAGCTGGATATCAACACATAGACACTGCCTTTCAATATAATAATGAAAAACAAATTGGAAACAAATTGAAAGAATTGATTGCAAGAAATGTTACAAAAAGAGAAGACCTGTTCATAACAAGTAAAGTTTGGAGTACTTTTCATAGCAGACCAAAAGTAGTTGAGGCAATTAAAATGTCCATCTCTAAAATAGGCCTAGATTATTTAGATTTAGCTCTCATTCATTGGCCAATGGCTTTCATCGAAGACACAACTGAATCTGTTCCCAAATACCCGAACGGTTCGACAATTGACTTAAATATTAGTATTTTTGAAACCTGGAAAGGAATGGAAGACGCATTTGAATTAGGTTTGGCAACAAATATTGGTGTTTCAAACTTTAACTCAGAGCAATTGTCTCGTCTAATTAAAGAATCAAAAATTAAGCCAGCATTTAACCAGGTAATGTTTTGGATTAAAAATTAATATTTTGCAAACAATTAAAATATTTGTTTCAATAGATTGAATGTCACCCATATTTGAATCAACAAAAGTTGACAGAGTTTTGCAAAAGTAAAAACATCCAGGTTATTGCTTACAGTCCTATCAGAAGAGGAGATCAAGATTTGCTCAATGAAGAAGTGCTCAAAGAGATTGGCCAAAAATATAATAAAACAGTAGCGCAGGTTATTTTTCGGTGGCTAATACAGAGAGACATCAAAATAATACCAAAAACAACTAAAAATGAAAGACTTTTGGAGAATATTAATATTTTTGACTTTAGTTTAAAAGAATACGAAATGAAAAAAATATTTGCTTTGAATAGAAATAAGAGAAAATTCATATATTCCGAAGCAAAACAAAATCCAGAATATCCTTTCAATATTGAATTCTGAAAATAGATTTATATTCAAATTAATTAAACATAACATGTTCAAATTATTATTATTTTTAATCATAAGATATTTGAAAATAGCCTTGGGATAAAATTAGTTCCAATAAAAAAAAGAATTAAATTTTAAGATATTTGAAAATAAATAAGTAAATTAATTTTTAAAACCTTGACATCAAATTCAGAACCAGTTTATCAAATATAATGTTTGCCTAGAATTCCATAAAAGTTTAGTTGTTATTAAACCAATGTTAAGTAAATAGCAATGAATAGATCTTTGAAATTAATTTTAATAGCTGCTGTTGTCGGCTGTGTTTGCATCGGCCTAATTGCCTGGATTGCCATTTCTTCCTCAAAGTGTGAGTTCATACGGAAACTAATTTTTTTAATCATTTGATTGAAATTCTAAAAAATTAAACCTTTAATTTAATTATCAAATAAACAAATTATTAAAATGTAATTTAAATCAGGTTTTAATTGAAAATTTATGAAAAAGAATAAATTATAAAAAGGTGATCACTAAAGCGTTCAAAAATACATAAATCAATAATTTTATCGGTAAAAGATATCAAAGAATAGTTTCGATATC